>OVBA01000310.1:0-74864 GCA_900406435.1 Lepidium aucheri
CCACATATCAAATTTTAATATTTCAAGATTAAACCACATATATAAATAAAATTACATATTAAATTTCAAGATTAATATATGTATAATACGAATTTGTCGATGCATTCAAATATATAAATCAATACATATTAGAAATAAAAAAATATTTAGTTCAAATAAATATAAATAACTATGTATATGTAGAAAATTCATGAAAATCTAATCCCGTGCAATCGCACGGGACATCCAGATGATCTATCAAATTTAATTCACAATCACACTTCCTCGTCTTCTTCTTTTGTCTCTGCAGTCTGTGTAGTCACCGGAGACTGAGCCTGTATTTCAACTCTCTGTCTCTCTCTAAAGGTTATTTATGACAAATTCGGTCTGACTCTCTTTTCTCTCTTCCAATCTATCTTCCATCTTTATTCCTTTCTTCTCGATTTGTTTCTTACTCAGCTCTCTCCTTCACATCAAACCCTTTTCTTTGATTTCTGTGTGATATTGCAGAATGCGTAGTCGAAAACTCTTTGAGAGATTTAAGAGCACCCAAATCCACGCCTTTAATTCACAGGATTCCCCTTCTACCAGCAACAATGGTAGCCCTCGAATGAAGTTCCTAGGGCATCCCAAATCCAGTTCTAAATCAATCTCTCGTTCACTTCTTCCTCATGGTTTTCCCACCACTGAGCTTCTAGAGCCTCCTTTAAACGTTTACCTCAAACCCATCGATTTGGTTGAGTCATTGTCAAATATATATCGGAGAATCGAGTCGAGTACAGAATCTGAGACTACGATGCTTTACCTTGAGCAGTACGCTGTTCTCCGCAGTCTTGGTGATGCTAAGCTCTTGCGTAGGTGCTTGCTCAACGCCAGGAGGCATGCCATTGATGTCCCTTGTAAGGTTGTTTTGTCTGCTTGGTTGAGATATGATAGGAGAGAACACGAACTCGTGGGAATTGAATCCATGGATTGTAATGGGTTTGCTATTGAATGTCCAAAGAATAGTTTGACTCCTGGTTATGATTTGAATGTAGTCAACGAGCATTATAAATGCTCTACAGTTTGTGAGGAGGACATTGGTAGTGATGACATTAAAATCTCTAGGGCTGATGAGTTTTCGGGTCTAGATGAGGTTAGCGATATTTCCTTCTGCGTAGGTTCAGAGAAGGCTAAGTGCGTTAGGTCGCGAATAGCAGCGCTCTCGCGTCCGTTTGAGGTCATGTTATATGGCTCTTTTATTGAATCAAGAACTTCGGAGATCGATTTCTCGAAAAATGGCATCTCAATTGAGGCAATGTTGGCACTGAACATATACAGTAGGATCAAAAGAGTTGACTTGTTTCGTGTTGAAACTGTCTTTGAGCTGCTTGGATTAGCCAGCAAGTTCTGTTGTGACGATCTGAAGTCTGCTTGTGAGGCTCGCTTGGCGTCATCCGTCACTGACCTTGATAAAGCTTTAACCTTTGTAGAGTTCGCGTTGGAGGAACGGACGAAGCTTCTCTTATCTGCTTGCTTGCAGGTGTTTCTGAGAGAGCTTCCTCAATCTCTCTACAAGCCCGAAGTGATGAGATTCTTCTGCAGTTCTGAAGCAAAACAACTGTTAGCTTTTCTGGGTTCAGAGTGTTTGTTCTTGCTGTATTACTTCCTCAGTCAAGTAGGCATGGAAGAGAAACTCACGACGGAACCTATGCTGATATTGCTGGAGAGAAGTCGAGAGTTTGCTCACACAAACTGGCAAAAGGCTTTGTCTTTACATCAAATGGGATGTGTTCTCTTTGCGAGAAAAGATTACAAAGCAGCCCAGTTTCATTTCAGATTAGCGTCAAGCTTAGGGCATGTCTACTCATTGGCTGGGGTATCAAGAACTGAATATAAACAAGGGCACAGATACTCGGCATACAAGCTCATGGCTTTTCTCATCTCTAATCACAAACCACATGGATGGATGTACCAGGAGAGGTCTCTGTACAATGTTGGGGTTGAGAAGCTAAAAGATCTAGCAACTGCCACGGAAATTGATCCGACATTGACATTTCCGTACAAGTACAGAGCATTGATGAAATTCGAACAGAAGCAGATTAAAGAAGCCTTCGAGGAGGTTAATAGATTAATTCAGTTCAAGATTACTCCAGACTGTCTCGAACTGAGGGCATGGCTATTTTTAGTCATTGGTGATCGTGAGAGTTGTTTGAGGGATCTTAGAGCAGTGTTGTGTTTAGAGCCGAATTATGTTATGTTCGGGGGGAGAATGAGAGATGATTTGGTGGAGGCTCTGACCATGCAACGTACCGAAGCGGATTGCTGGGTGAGTCTTTACAATAGATGGTCAGCTGTGGATGATGTTGGGTCGTTGGCTGTTGTTCATCAGATGCTTCAGAATGATCCCAGCAAAAATTTTCTGAGGTTTAGACAATCTCTTCTTCTTTTAAGGTAAGAAGATTCTTTTCGGTTTATCAGTCAAACTATTGCTGGTTTTTTTTTAAGAAATTGACAAAAGCTACATTGTGTAATGATCTGTGACAGATTAAATTGCCAAGGAGCTGCCATGAGTTGTTTGCGGATGGCAAGGAACTTGGCTGCTTCTGAAGCGGAGAGGTTGGTCTATGAAGGGTGGCTTTTATACGATATGGGCTATGCCGACGAAGCTCTCACTAAAGCCAAGAAGGCAATCACCATTCAGCGCTCCTTTGAAGCATTTTTTCTCAAAGCCTATGTACTAGCTGACAAGAATTTCGATCCGGACGAAACTTCTTGTGTTGTTCAGGTTCTAGAGGAAGCCCTCAAGTGTCCTTCGGATGGACTACGAAAAGGACAGGTTACTATTTTTATATTTCTCCTTTTTATTTCTCATATTAACACTTTTTTTGTGATTAATCATATTGTTACGTTTCTGCAGGCTCTGAACAATCTTGGGAGCATCTACATTGATTGCGGGATGCTAGACAAAGCTGAAACAGCGTATAAGAATGCTCTAGAGATCAAACACACTCGTGCACATCAAGGGCTTGCACGAGTTTATTTCTTGAAGAATCAACGCAAAGAAGCATGTGAAGAGATGACAAAGCTGATTGAGAAGGCTTGTAGCAAAGCAGCAGCATACGAAAAACGATCGGAGTATTGTGAACGTGAAAAAGCCAAAGAGGATCTTGACATGGCCACAAAACTCGACCCTCTGCGAACCTATCCCTACAGATACCGAGCTGCCGGTAACTAACTCTTCCTATTCCATATTAACAACGAATATATTCTAGTAGTTAAAGAAGCGATTGTCTATGTGGCAGTGTTGATGGATGATCAGAGGGAGACAGAAGCAGTGGAAGAGCTGTCAAAGGCGATAGCTTTCAAACCAGAACTGCAAACACTGCACCTCAGAGCAGCATTTCATGAGGCCTCAGGGAAGCTGTCCTTGGCTTCACAAGATTGCGAAGCTGCTCTATGTTTGGACCCTAATCACACCGAGACACTCCATCTCTACAGCAGATCCAAAGATCAAGCTTCTTCCACTGACAACACCATTTTTGGCTTATATTAGTTCTAAGGTATCAACCACATTTGCCCCTTTATATATTACATTGAGATAATATACTTTTATTTTCTGTTCTTATACAATCGATGTGTACAGAAACTGCCATTATCCATTTTACCAATGGTTTCTATGCAAAACCAATTTTTTTAGTATATAGAATACTTTAGTTTTTAATGCAGAGGATGAAAAGATGATTTTCACTTCACTCTGTTTTGTGTATATTTACAGGGGACACCTAAAACGACGCTCCTTTCTCTTTAGTTTCCTTCTGTGGATATGATCTCTAGCTCTGTCCACCACCGTGGAGACAGTCTTGGCATTGCTGCGTCAGCTTCTATTCCAGTTATCTGACTCAACTTCATCACAACCTCTCTCATTGTTGGTCGATGAGCTGAGTATGGATTCATACACTGCCTAACCACCTCCAACATGCTCTCAACAACATCCTCCTGAAACACTTTCACGGTTGGGTCCACGACATCAATTGCGGGTTTGGGTTCGAGAAACATAGAATCCGGGTCTGGAAACTTCCCACTGATGATTTCAAACACAACGGCGCCAAAATTGAAGACGTTGGTCTTGGGGTCAAGTAACGAGGATTCTAGAAGACTCTTGCTAGAGGAACCTTCATTAGAGGGAAAAATGGAGTCAATGACAGAAAATTCGGAGACTTTAGCGGCGTTGTCTTCAGTCAAGAAGACAGAAGAGGAGGTTAAATTGGTGTGCAAGATGGGTGGGTTGAGATTGTGCATGTGCTCTAGACAGTAAGCTATTCCCATTATAATTCTGAGTCTAGTAGGCCAGTCCAAGTGCTCCACGTGTTGAGCTGCCATAAATGATCAGTTCAAATAGTTTAAAGATTGTTTGAGTTATGTTAACAAAGATTCCAGGGGGAGATGAAATCCTCACAGTGCAGATGCTCAAAAAGGGATCCATTGGGAGCGTATTCAAAAACCAGCATTCGGTTGAAGGGCTCTTCCTCATGGCAGTGACCGATCAGATTCAGAAAGTTCTTGTGATCCACTTTGGATAATTTATGCATCTGCAGAAATAGAGTAGAGTTATTCTTCAATAGCAATGCCAATCTTTGTTGGAGACGAGCATAACCATGTTACTATACCTTTTGTAGCAACTGTGTTTCCCTGGCGTTGGACCAGTTTGCACGAGAACCAGCTGCTATAGACACAACGGCGATTTCAGCACCAGTGGATAATGTTCCTTTATAGATGGCGCCGTCTGAGAAAGAGCCGATGATATTACTGAAATCTTCGCAGGCTGTTTTTAGCTCTGTTAGCTGCAGTCTCGGAATATCTGATGCAATGCAAAACTATAAGATTAGAGAAATCCAGTATGAAGAGAGAGAGAGAGAGAGCGAAGACTGAAGAGTATGTTTGCCTGAGATAAGAGCATCTTGAAGCTGGCTACTGTTGGTCCAAGGCTTGATCGGAATCTTTCGACTGAAGATAAGAAAGAAGATGATTAATGCCCCTGAGATTGTGGACACGCCTACGACTATGCCTACGATCATATAAACATTGGGAGAGTTCTTATCTCCCACAGGAGGTGGAGACAGAGCCGGAGGCAGAGGCAGAAGATTAAGTGGAGGTGGGGTCGGTATTTGTGTTTGCTCACCATTTGGTGGTAAGGGAGGCGGAGAGGGGTCTTTGAAAGTTTTGAATGATTGAGGAAATGGCGGCAAAGCTTCCATGGCAGGATTATCGCCTGGAAGAAGTCTCTCAGACAAGCTTCGACTGTTCCAATCATAAACTCCGGATTGGATCAATAAGTGATCTTGAGAGGAATCAAAGACTTCTGCAGTTTCTACGGGAAAAAAAGAAACTGTCATAATCCAAAGACGCACAAGATCACATAGAGAAACAGAGAGATGAGGAAGGAAGAAGATACCTTTGGAATTAGGATTGAGGGTAAGAAAAGTGAAAAAGATGGTGAAGATTGCTGTTCGGAGATTGAATCTCCAACATCCATCAGCAATCATGGGAGATTTCTCTACTTTGTTGAAACAAGAAGGAAGAAGGAAGAAGGAAGAGAATATCGAAGGAGCAGTTGACGTCGTCGTTAAAGACAGACGACTAATCAACGCTTGCTACCCATTCTACCTTTTAAACATTTTTTTATTATCGTAAACCCAATACACATTTACTAGTAAGACTTTTTTTGTTAAAAAAAAACACAACACGAAGTTTATTCTAGTTCACACACTTGTGTAGTTTACTTACAAAGTTATTAAAGATTTTAATCATGAAAGGTTTAACGTAATTGTTCTTTTACGAAATCTTACTAATAGAAAGTGTTTTCGATTTCTGTTGATTAATTCAATAATTGGGTACGAGAAACGGTTTCAGTTCTGACGGCATCTAATGTATTTAAGAATTGGCGATGAAAGATTAAGGTTTGGCATGACGACTACGTCTTTTACATTCTCCATCTTTTCGTTATGAGAGGATCTGAATAACATATAATATGACATGTAATGAATGAATATCAATGTTCCATATTTTTATTATTGAATGTCAAACGTAACTATGCAAACATCTAATGTTTATATGGTAGTTAGTTTTTTTTTCAACTTATAGCTATCAAATTAATTTTGAAACCCAAGAAACATGTAAAGTGTTTACATAAGAACAAGATTTTGATAAGTTATGAACACTACGAGCTAACCAATCCGCTTTCTTGTTGAGAGATCTCGAGATCTAATGAAGAGAAAAGCTAATGAAACTTCTTCTCTAGCTCTCAAACTCCACTAATTACTATGAAAAAACCGACCACTCTTCTAGATTTGACACCATCTTGAGAATCTCCGGTCATAGACACATTGAACTTCTATGATCTCTAAAGCAAGAAGAGACTTCATTTCCCACATTATAGCTTTCAATTCTGTATGCAAAGGCGATAGACATCTAGGAAAACCTCTTGCTCCTACATTAGCTCTATCTGGAGAACCACAAAAACAATACCAACCATGCCAGAGAATAACTTTGAATCCTTGCAGGAATTGTCAATAAAACAACGGTACTCAGTGAAACTCGGATCACCCGTTCCAGGTCTTACCAATACTTCCCATAATTCATTTTTGCTAATTTGGGATCCTTTACAAGAGTCTTCAATTTTCTTTTGTTCTTGTAATTGGGCCCATTCCTTCGCCTCAGCCTCTACGACCTGAAGATTGTCATGTGGATCTCTATCCAAATTTAAGAAGACTTTCCCATCTCTTACTTTCTAAATACTCTAGAGAATCCAAGAAAAACTCCTAAATTCCTCTAAGTCTCGCAATCGCTAGAAAAGATAGTCCATGTTTAAATAAATGGATGAAACTGGGAAAGTTCCTATTCCAAAATGTATATTTGAATAGGCCCATATTTGAAGAGATATGACACTCAAAAAGAGTGTGGTTTATTGCTTCCTTATCAGCTTCACACTACGAACATCTAGTGTCGCAACGAATACCTCTCTTCCTTAGATTGTCTCTTACCAGGAGACCGTCTGTCACTACTTGACAAATGAAATGTCTAATTTTAGGAGAACATTTAGTTTTCCAACTCCGAGCTTGTAATTCTTCAAAGGAAGGACCATACTTTACCTCCTTCCAACTCGAAGTAGGAATCCTAATGCTCAAAATCAGCGGCACATCCCTTAAGTCAATTAATTGTCTAATTAGAGGGACTCTCCAAGATTGCGTGGATCGATCAATTGATCTACCGTTAAATCAGGGTAAATGTTTGACCCTTGGATCATTGCCCATCTTGGAATTAAACCTCGAATCCAAGGATCATACGACACTTTGATCGATTTACCATCATAATAATCCTTTACTCACCAAGGCTCTAGCTGGTATTATACTTCACCATCCATAAGATGGGGAATAATCCCTAATAGGATCTAAAGGATTAGTATCGTTAAAATATCTACCCCTAAAAATTCTCGAAAAAGAGAATCAGAGAAATCGAGTAATCTCTATAATTGTTTAGCCAGGCGAGCCGAATTTAACTCTTCAATAGATCTAAAACCCAAACCACCCTCCTCTTTTGATATACATATACGATCCCATTTAGTGAAATTTTGATTCAAAATGGTTCCTCCTCCAAAAGTCCGCCATAGCACTATTGAGGGATAAGATCGTAGACTTTGACAGTCTATAGCAGGACATACATAGGTAGGAGGAGTCGTCAAGACTGATTTTATCAAAATCTATTTTTCCCCTTTTGATAATAATTTAGAGGACCAACTCAAAATCCTCTCTCTTTTACAAAGGCAAATAATTTGTCTTTGAGACTCCTATACTGTCTCGGAGTCCCAAGTAAGTACTCATCCCTCCAAGTAGAGATATCTAATATGTTTTGTATTCTTGTCTTAGTTTATGTTTTAATAGAATGCCAAACTAGAGTGAAGGTTTTGAGAAATTGATTTGTTGAACTAATGATTTCTCATAAACCTTAAGAATCTTCAAATAGATCTCGCATGTCCCACTTCTGCCTTTACAAAAAAATAAGGAGTCATCCGCAAAGAGTAGATGATAAACATAATCTCTAGTTATTTCTAAGCCATTGATTTCCTTCCTACTTTCCGCCTTTGTACAATTATGTATCAAAACCTCTGTACATAAAATAAAAATGTAAGGAGACAACGAGTCTCCTTGTCTTATACCTCTTTTTGGTACTACTTTACCCCTTGGTTGCCTGCTTATTAGGAAGAAGTACCTAACCGATCATATACACCACATCACACATCTAACCCATGTGTCTCTAAATCCCTTCCTTCGAAATAATTTTTCTATAAAGTTCCACTCGACTCGATCATATGCCTTACTCATATCTATTTTAACAGCCATATAGCAACCTATGCATGCTTTATTATTTCTAAGAACATAAAATATTTCTTGAGCAATCATAATATTATCTCAAATGAGTTTTCCCGAGACAAACACATACTACGTTTCTGATACCAAGTTAGGCAAGAATCTCCTCAATCTTTGGCATATCACCTTCGAAATTATTTTATAACCTACATTACATAGACGTATCAGTCTGAATGCAGACGGTAGAGTTGGGTTGTCCTTTTACTGAATGAGAAAAATATTTGTTTCATTCAATCTTAGGTCGAATTGTCTTGATTTCAGAAAACCATTAATGAGGGATACAAAATATTCCATAATAAACATCCAATTTTTTTGAAAAAGTCTAGTTATTCCATTTGGTCCTGGAGTTTTTTTGTGGTTTCATCATAAAAAACTGCTTCTGTACTTCTTTTCTTGTGACCCTCACCATCAAATTGTCATTCATCGTTTTCTCTTACTAAGAGTGGAGTACCTTCCAGTGCCTCGAAAAAACCTAATGACCCATTAGAAGTGAAAAGTTCCTCAAAATAATGGGACACAACATTACCCAGTTCTTCTTCATCCGAGGGCCAATTACTAGATTCACCCAATAAGCCTAAAATTTGATTTTTGGCTCTCTTAAGTTTGGTCTGTGAATGCAAAAACATGGAGTTATTGTCCCCTTCCTTTAACCACTTGTTCATACTCTTTTGTTTACAGTAGATTTCCTCCTCTCTATAAGCCTGAAGCAACTGGTATGTGACCCCGTAAATTTTTTCAGTAGTCTTACTATCTTCACTTTTGTATTTTTCCAATAACTTTTTTAATTCTAAGATTTTCTCCTTACCTAATGGAATATAGTACTTTCATCATCCTGAGATTCTCCTTTACATCTCTTAATTTTATTTGCTAGTCAAGGTATACTTACCTGCGATCGGTGTTTCCAGCCATGTGAGATCAAAAAAGCCAAACCTAGCTTTCTTAACCACCTTTTATCAAAAAAATTACGAGATCACTTTATTACATTGAAACCTTAGAGTGAGAGAATAACATATGGCAATTCACATTTGCAACAGCTTTATCCAGTTTACACATGACTACTGAATTATGACAAAGTCCACGCCATGACGATGTATTATCCACATATGAGAATTCTATTAAACCACAATTATTTATCATAGTATTGAAGGGAACAAAAGACAAACTACTTCGAAAAACCCCACTTTTTTCTCATGATTAAAATTTCTATTAAAAACCATGGTGCACTTCTAGATAACTCAATCCTGGTTAGTGTTTTTCAAACTTCTTCCATCTTTTAAAATTTTATGTTAGTTTATATTCTTATTAATCTTATATTTAGCCATTTTTTGGGTTTTAAAAAGAAATTATGATCCGTATTAGCTCAGAACTCATATAAGCTCATAAATATAAATATATATATATATATGTATATATACACTAACAGTTACATTTGTTTGTAAATACCAATCCGATTCTTTTTCATATAGAACTTTTTTATCGTATTATTAATTTTATTTAAAACTATATTTAAATTTATTATAAAAATACCATAATATTTTAAAAATTAATTTATACAATATTAGTACTATCTTATTTTTGCCTAACTTATTTATTTCATTTTTATGTGTAATATGTTTTTAGTTAATAAATTTTTGTGATGTAAATTATTAATTCATTTTCTAGACATATGATAAAGTAAAGTATGAGTGAAAATAATTATTAAAAATATATCAAATATTGGTTATTTAAGATTTGATCGGATGTGGTTAGAAACTAAATTTATTCATAACTAGTTTTTTTCATAAAATATTTAATAGTGTATTTTTTTTGCAAACTCAAAGTCATTGTACGTCCTTGTCTAACATAATAGATATTCCCAAGTCCTAACCGTTTATAAGTCATGATTTCTAATTATTTATTCTTGAAAGGATTAACTAAATAATATACATCTCAGTACACAATGGGAGGAAAGTTTGAAAAAGAATGTCATTGGGAGAGATTAGGGTTGTTGATCAAGGAGACCAAGATGCCACCATGGCCAAAATCGGAGAGCAGGATTGATGAGGTCATCGACCACAACCTACTGATCGGATGAGCCCTTCAATGAATTCTAGTCATACGCTATATACAAAACACTCGCAGGAAACCCAAAGCTCTCTGCAACAAGTTCATCGACCCCATCGGCACACTGCTTAGCCTAATCGAGCCTATAGCCGAGACGGATTTATCATGACTCGACCATCAGAAGCTTGAAGAGGTTAACTTTGATGAAATAAAGAACAAACTTTTCTTACAGAAAAATCCAGCCGCCACTCCTCTCTGAGGATTCGAGATTGAGAGACAAGATCAGGTCTTGTGAGGATTCCAAACTCGATCGAATCGAGATTATCAAAGGAATCATCATCTTCCTTTATGGTTCTCATTCGTCCACTTCCACCAAATAAGTTTCCTTCGTATTCAGACTCACCAAAGTCGATCCCGATGGATCCATATCGTTATCCAGCCATCGAGGCTCATATCAAGGATCGTCTACTAGGAGAGCCTCCTGATAAGGGTATCTTGTGGGTGGCTAAGGTAGCAGACTCGATTGATGGAGTTATGGGACTTCAATGCTAAAAAAAACCCGATCATGCCTTGGTTTCATCTAAGTTACGGGTTACGTTTCCATGTGGTAAAGATGAAGAACCTGTGATAATTATTGCCTCGATGTTTTGGACACTATGAACAGTTTGTGGGGTACTATTATATTCGTGAAGGTCCTTGGTCATTTGGTTAATATCGCTGTCATCAATAAAAATTTGAGGGAGTTATGGAATCCCGCTGGTTCAATGCATGCAATTCTTCATGGTTTGTTTTGGTTCTAAATCAAATTATTTAATCATCTAATCATACTCCTTTATATCTTCAAATTTGTTTGGTGCAGCTATAATCCTCAAAGATTCCCTTCCGTTTTGAGGCAGCCTAGCTACAACACTTTGGTTTTAAAGATATGCTTTCTTCTTCATGGAAAAATAGTATTAGTACTCTGATTACCCTTTCTCGACTGCTTGGCTTGTTAGAAAAATAGAACTGGAAAGTTTTTGGAAACATAATCGGCGTAAAGAAAAACTCATGGGTGATATTTTCTGAGTTCAAGCATGCTTATATAGCTTCCTTTCTGGAGCCTTGTTGGATCAAGAAGACAAGTTGCTTAAGGAGCTGGATATTGTTTTGGCTTAAGAAGAGTTCTTACAGTTTTAGAAATCAAGAGAAAAACGGAATGCTTTGAGTGATAAGAATATAAAGTACTTACATACTTCAACAATCATCCGCCAGAGATAAAACATGATTGAGATGTTGAAAGCGGATAATAATTCTTGGATTTCAGACCCATGAGAATTAGAACAACTTGCGATTTAGTAGTATAAGTGTTTATTCTCTTTGAAAGATATGAGTCATTCTTTTGTTCGTCTTTCCCACTCAGGTTTCTCTTCTTTTTCTCGTGAAGACATAGCTCCCTTGGACAAACCGTTTATTTCTAATGAGGTTGAATATGTGGTTCATAGCTGATACATAGGTTTTCTCATTCAATTATCCTAATGCACTATTGATATAAGAATGGTTGAGCAGCTTGAACCTGAGCAAGGAGAAATGGAAGAACTCAGACCAGAGGAGCTAGAGCAAGCAATGGAGATATCAAGCAGACCCATTACAATAGCCAAAACCAAGAAAATATAAGAAGCTGTTAGCACAATACTCAATCAAGCTGAAAGCAACCTTAGCTCTATAGCTAATCCAACTACATTGGTTGTGATTCAAGCTAGCTAAGGATTATCTAAGAGAGGTGTATACGCTTTTATTATTTTTTTCTTTGTGTAGTTTTGTCCCAATGAGTTTTCTAGAAAAGGTTTTTCATGAGCCAATGTTGTATACAATTATCCATACATAGGATAGTAAGCATTCCTTACACCATAGGGATAGGAAAGACCCTTGGAACGGCTGCCGTGCCTGATTCGACTGATCAGCTATAAGGCTTGTGATGGCTTGCAACCAACGAAGCTTACACTCATTCACATTGGTTCATCTTGCTATGCCCCGGGCCTTTTGCTCTCCGTAAAAAAAAGGTGGCCGGATGTTTTCATAAGGAAGCCATCGAAGGCTTTCCAAAAATTGATATTTGGCCATAGAAGAGAGAGTCGCCCGTACTGACGCGGCGCCCTTTTTCATTATCATCTACCGCTCTTTCTTTCCTCCCGGCTATTCACGCAATTAATCCCCTTAGACAACATTACTCATATAGATCAAAGGAGAACTCACTTATGAAGTATTTGGACGATTTCACTTAGACTTTTGGGTTAGTCTCTTAAGTTTTTTTATTGGGCCTTATGTTGTATAAGCATTAATTTCGTGGCCCCTTAAACCTAGTAGCTTCCTATATATTGTTCTCGAACTCCTTTGATCAGATTTACCCAACATATTATTCTAAAAATTTCTTTACACTTGTTTGATCTGTATGGTGCATAATATCCATAAAACATGGATATCATTCTCATGTGTCATA
Source organism: Lepidium aucheri (assembly GCA_900406435.1). NCBI lineage: Eukaryota > Viridiplantae > Streptophyta > Magnoliopsida > Brassicales > Brassicaceae > Lepidium > Lepidium aucheri. The sequence goes on from OVBA01000310.1 coordinate 12,904, forward strand.
TCCAGAGTGAATTCAAGAGTTTCTCATCCCTCTTGGTAGTTCACATAGATCCACAAGGTCTTAAACCGTTCAATTCATCATTCACTCCTTCATATTCCATTCCACTACATCATTTGGACCACTCGAACCATGCACTCGATCAAATCTTCATTTTTATCACTTCATAGCCATCACTTGAGTACCATACTCAAATCCCATACTCGATCCACCCTCACTCGAGTGAAGACTTTTCAGTTCCAGAAGTTGAAACTCCATCCTTTGGAGCTTTGGTTCGATGTTCTCGTGTTCTAAGCCTCAACTACCACTTGATCTTTCTCTTAGAGTGTTCTCTATCACACTACAAGTGCATTAACTATCATGTCATTGTAGTACATAAGGTGTCAATCTAATCAGGTGAGATGCTAGCAATCAGGATATGATCAAATCACTATAATCCAAGCCAATTAGATACGGTGAATTTCTATCAAATTAAGTGATCAAAGTAAAAAGCAAACAAATGTAAGAGAAAGCATAAGACTAAATGAAACTATACAGAAGCAAGAAGTCAACAAATAGAGAAATAAATAGAAAATATTGTAAATAGCAGATAACATAGTAATAACTATCAGAAAGATAGAGGATCCTTGAGGAGTGGGAATAATTGATCAGTTCTTCACTTAAATCTACTAGGGTACTTAACAAACTCACACAGAGATGATCTCTAGACAACAAATTCAACAATAATTGAATCACTTTCATGGAAAATACTCTTAGCTAAGATATAATTAGACCCTATCATTATAGGCGATTAATAACCTAACATGGATTAAGAGCAACTTATTCTAGTCAATAAACGTTCTAAACAATAAATCCCTTGAGTTAGGAATAAAAATCTTTGACTTTGGTTCAGTCAGATTTTATCTAACACTTTTCGGGTGCTAAAATATCTAACCTCAAAATTCAAATGATCATAGTGAAATAGGCATTAAGTTACCAAATCAGAAGAATCTAACCTTAAACAACCTAGAAAACCTAAGATCCACACCTTTTTGACCCATTTCCTCAAGAACCCTAATAAATCTACTCAAAAATCATGAAGAACACAACAAATCCAAAAAATAAAATGAATAAACATTATTAGAAATATGAGAAAGAGAGGAATCAAATTAGATAAGAAGTAGACATTGCATAAAATGAAGCATAGAACAAGGTTCAGATCTAAGATTACAAAAGAGAGAATGTTCTAATTGTTCTTCTACCAAAGAGGCAATAAAACATGGACAAAAGGTTATGATGATATAAAAGGGGTAGTTATACCCTTATTATTTCAACCCAAAAAATTCAAACAAAACAAAAAAATGCTTGGGAGTGTCTAACTCGACCATAGGAATTAAATTAGATAAGAAGTAGACATTACATAAAATGAAGCATGGAACAAGGCTCAGATCTAAGATTACAAAAGAGAGAATGTTCTAATTGTTCTTCCACCAAAGAGGCAATAAAACATTGACAAAGGGTTATGATGATATAAAAAGGGGTAGTTATACCCTTATTATTTCAACCCAAAAAATTGAAACAAAAAAAAAATGCTCGGGAGTGTCCAACTCGACCATGTAGGTCGAGTTCTGCGCTGATACGGGTAAAAACAGGTGGAAAATGGCTTTTTTGAAACCCAACTCGATTATGTTGGCCTAGTGCTACCTCGAGTTGGGTACTCTAATGAATGCTTGCTCCTTCTGATGCCTAACTCGATCAAACACGCCGAGTCCATCCTTGAGTTGTGACTTTGAGTCACATTCTTGCTTTAATCAGCTCCAATTCGCATCTTCTATCCAAGTCCTGCCATGCTATTCCACTCCTAACTAAAAATTGTCTCCAAAACGTCCAAGAAACTACAAATGCAAAGATGCATGCAATGTTTATGCAGAAACATTAAGTATGCAAATATGAAAATAAACGACTCTAAATGGAATGCAAAAGTGATGTAATCATGCAGAAATGCTAACAAATGATGGCCTAAAATTAGTTGAAATGCACATATATCAATAGTATGAATAAATACAAGGTTCGAGGGCCTAATAGGTTCCAACTCATTTTCTATCAGACTTGCAGGGATATTGTGGGAAGGTTTTGTGACCGACTTTGTGCTAAAATTCTTCGAGAGATGTACTCTCTCAGATGGAAAAAATAATGTATATTTGGTCCTTATTGTAAAAGTTCTAAAACTTAAGACAATCTAATTTTTTTGACCAATCAGCTTGTGTAATGTTTTATTCAAAACATTTTATTCAAAATAATTACTATGTCGATAAAAGGATATTGAAGCCGATTATGCCACATCTTATAATTCATGCGCAAACAAGCTATATCCCAAGTAGGATAGGAGTGAATAATATTGTAGTTGTGCAAGAAGTTGTTCACTCCATAAGAAGGAAAATAGGTCGCAAGGGCTAGATGCTACTCAAGTTGGATTTAGAGAAATCATATGAACGTATCTGATAGTATTTTTTTGCAAGATACATTATATGCTGCTGACTTTCCTACAAGACAAGTTGGTTGGATTATGAGTTGTGTGGTAGATCTGTGTATTCATCTCATTTGAAATGGGGAGAGAAAAAAAAGCCTTTACTCCAAGACGTGGTCTTCCTCTAAGGGATCCATTTTCTCCCTACCTCTGTGTGTTGTGCATGGAGAGATTGTGCCATGAGAACAAGATTTTACTCAGATTTTCAAATCCTATTACACTAATATATCAGTGTAGTATAATAGGTGTCAATCCAACTGGGATTGTAGTTATCACTCAGAATACAGTAAACTATCCTAATTCAAGCCAATCAAAGTGTGGTTTGTCTAACAACCTATATTGAACTTAAAATAAAAGTGAACAAATCAATCAGCAATAACAAATAAATCAAAGCGAAGCAATAAGCAGCAATGTCAAGAGTGAATTTAACGCAAGGTAAGAAAACAGGTTCATGAGGAGTGAGCATCACGGATCAGCGTGACTCTTAAGCCAACTAGGCGCTTGACAAAACTCAATAAAGCTAATCTCTAGGCAGCGAGAATGATAATAATGAATCCACTCTCATGACAAACAAACTCGAGTTGACTACTAACAGACCCTATCCCCATAGGCGTTTTATAATCTACCCTACATCAATGATCAATCCGCTTAGAGCCAATTCACACCTCGGACATTCGATCCCTCGAGGCGAGTGTGTAAATCCCTGAAGTGGTTCAATCAAACGCTTTATTAAACAACGATCAGATGCTAGAGCATCTCAGAACAAGCTCCAGTTGATCAGAATAGAGCTAGTAGTTAATACACCAAAACAGAAGAGATCCTAACAATTCTAACCTCAAGCAACCTAGAATACCTAAGCTTCACGCTGATCTAACTCATCCTCAAGAGCCCTAGGTAACTACTCAAAATTTATGAAATTGACGCTAAACACGAAATCAATATTGGATAACATAGATGATAAACTCGAATGAATATTGCAATCAATGCTGAATGTAATAACTAAATTGCATAAATTGTAAAACCCAAATCAAAAAGATTCATTCTGGAAGTACAAAGAGCTCAGTTTGCTTGCTCGAAAAAGAATAATCACTCAGATTATCTCTAGATAGATCCCCAAAAATCATCCCCACTTGAAGTATATAGAAAACTCAGCACAAACACAAGTAAAATTCGGCCTAGTAAGATAAAGCCCAATCTTCAGTGGATCTTGAAGCCAAGCTCGATCTAGATGCTGATCAGGTCCGTGATAAGAAACCTTGTGTCCCAATATACAATACACTCGAAATGCAGCTCCAGCGCAACATGCGTTGGTTCGAGTGTCAACTTACAGTTCGAGTGCTTCCCTTGTCCTTCACCACTCCACTCCAGTTCGAGCCTGTTGGGACTCGATCTGTGCACGAGCTTCATCTGTTCTTTCCCAACTCCAATCACACTCCAAGTGCTGCTACTTTGCATCTCTTTGCAGCCACTAGTCCAGAACACTCCATTTTTGCACATTCAGTACGTAAAATCCCCTCGAATGCAATGTGCATGTTGATGCAAATGAACAAAGCTATTAGACTCTAAAATGACAAGAAGTATAAGATATGCATATAAAAACGGCTAATAGGACTCCTAAAATGTACTAAAAACCATGCATATCATGCCATCTCATCTATCAAGCTGTTTTTGATAAGCTTTGGAAACCTATTATTAGTTTGTCACATGGTGGATCAAAACTCTCTTATGTGTGTTTTTTCGACGATTTGATTCATTTTGTTGAGACATCCTTGAATCAGATTCGAGCTATAAGGTTGGTATTGGAGCAATTTTCTTCATCCTCATATACTTTTCCGATAATGTGAGCTCAGATTTGGTAAACTGAATCAGATATTGCTAATGGAGTGAAAGCAACACAAGACCTAGAAAATTATATGGGTATGCATGTACTCCAACAAGAAATTAATAAAGATAAATACATTGATATTCAGTCTAAGATGACAGCTCACTTAGCAGGATGAAAGAGTCATACGCTTAGTTTATTTGGTCGTTTGACTCTAACAAATGTTGTTTTATCTTCAATTCTGGTACACGCTATGAGTAAGATTTGTCTACCTTCTTAGGATTTGGATCAAATTAATGAACTATCAAGGTCTTTCTTATGGGGAAGTGATTTTAAACAGAAAAACAACATTTGGTGGCATAGGATCGAGTTTTCAAGATAAAAAGTGAGGGTAGCTTGGGTATTCGGAGTTCCAAAGAGATGAATATAGCATCAATAGCCAAACAAGGTTGGTGTATTTTGCGTGAAGACATGAGTCTATGGATTCATGTGGTTTGTGGTAAGTATTGAATCCAAAATGGTCGTGACCTTTCTTGGGTGAATGCAAAACCAACTTCATCATCAACATGGAAAAGCATATAAGTGTGCCTGAAGGAAGTTGTGATATCCAACCCAACATGAGATGGATAATTAGCGATGGTAAATCTGTCCAGTTCTGGTCTGATACATGAGTCACATATAAGCCGTTAGCGGACATTGCTCTAGTTAATTTACCATCCAATGATCTCTCCTTAAAGGTTTGTGATCCTTGGAAATCAGATTCAGGATGGATGTTTGAACGCATGTCTATTTATATTCAAAATTTGTGAAACTTCAACTAGGCTCAATTGTTGTTGACACTTAACGGGGCTCTGTTGATCGATTGACTTGGAATGGTACCACAAATGGTTGTTTCACAATGAGCTTAGCTTATGGTCTCCTGAATTCTGATCCTTCTTTGAAATAGATGTAATACTGCAATTGAATCGTGCCTCCATATACTTCGTGATTGTCCTACCATTTATGGTATCTCGATTCGTTTGGTTCTGAGGCAAAAGAGAGATAATTTCTTCAGTCAATCGATCCTAGAGTTGTTATATTCAAACTTTGGTATTGAAGACAAAGTGGTAGGTTGTTTGTGGTCTTCTTTGTTTGCAACAATTGTGTGGTTTTGCTAGAAGTAGAGATGTGGGGTTATTTTTGGGTTTACAAGTCCGTGTTAGGATCACACACAGTTCATCATTGACCTCGCTATGGAGTTTAGACGAGCATATGAATTTTCTATGGACTACAGACCTACAATTATGAAGGAAGAGAGAATAATTTCCTAGATATTCCGTGTGATGGATGGTGTAAAGTTAACGCTGATGGGCCTCAAAAGGTAATCCTGGAAGGGCAACAACTAGCAGTGTGCTTTGAGATAGTTCAGGCATTTGGATAAATGGTTTTGCCTTAAATATTGGTATTTTCTCTGCTCCATTAGCTAAGCTATGGGGGGGTCTATAATGGGCATCTTATGGCATGAGAGTAAGGTATGTGTTGGATTGAGTTGAAGAAAGATTCAGAGATGGTTGTTGGTTTTATTAAGACAGGGGTTATGGATTCACATACCTTGTCATTTCCAGAACGTTTGTGCTATGACTTCATTTTTAGAGGCTGGATAGTTCATGTTTTCCACGTATATAGGTTTTATTAAGACAGGGGTTGTGGATTCACATACCTTGTCATTTCCAGAACGTTTGTGCTATGACTTCATTTTTAGAGGCTGGATAGTTCATGTTTTCCACGTATATAGGGAAGTTAACCGTCTTGTAGACGGATTAACAAACTATGCTTTTACTCTTTCTCTTGGATTTCACTTTTGTAACACTCTTCCTAAAAAACTTCATTCGATTCTAGTTTATGACTCTTAATGGGATTTTTTTTTGTCAATATTGGGCCACAACTGGCCGGTTCAGTAGCCAATTTCCTACATAATGTAGGCGGTAGGACTCGATCCCGAGATGTGTAAGTGCGCCTGCCTTTAATGGACTTACCACCTGCCACTAGACTAATGGCCACTTGCGACTCTTAATAGGACTTTGTTCCTACATTTAATAGGATTGTAAGTTTTGATTTCATCCCATTTCTTGACAAATATATTTTTAACTAAATAAAAATTAGCAAAATAAAAATAACAATATTGAATATTGTTATCGCTTTCATTGAAGGAAATCAAAAGTTAAAACATCACAATAATTTAAAAATCACTTGTATTTTATAGATTACTATAATTGACTGTTTTCTCAATATAGTTTTGTTACTTTACCGTAACTTGTAATGTCAACGACTAGAATTTCTACTTAACTTTCTTGTATTTAAGATTTTTATATGGAAAAATTGCGGAATCTGCCACGTTTGGGATTTTAATTGTTGTTTATGCCATTAAGTTTTTTTTCTTTGTGGATTATGTCACTTTTGGTGGTAGAAGTGGCATGGACATGAGACGAAAATAACTTGACAAGGAAGCGGGAGGTGGCATGTTGAGGATTTTAACTGATGAGATGGATGACGCGTGAGAGATATGCTTGGAGAATAAGGTGCCATCAATGTGGCATAGAAAGAAAATGGCGGGAAGGAAGAAAAGTAAGAGCGTTTGGATGTCTTAATAATAGTATTAAGAGTGAATAATTGAGTAAGGAAGAAAATATGAACTTTGAAAATGGTATGTGAAATGCAATGAAATTCTCAGTCACAAAGTTTATTATTTTCACTTCCAGATAATTTAGTTCTCAAGATTCTAGTTAGATAGTTGATGATGGTTTTAAAGAGCTGGGACAAATCATAGCCTCGTGTAGGTTTGGGAGAGTAGTGGAGATGACATTTGTGTTGGGGATGTTTGGAATTAGCTCAGGGGAGTTCAAAATCAGAAATGAAACATTAGTATAATTTATGGAGGAATGATGTTCTATAGCTTGAGCTGAAGACGTTGCAAAGGTGGTGTTCAAAACAATGAGAGACTTGAAATTGTGAAGGCACGTAACTATACTGATATGTGGCATTTGAACCAGATCTCAAACTATGTCGGGTCAGGTTATGAATTTTCTTTTCGTTTGCTATGTTTTGAGTGTTTTGTTTGATGGCGATCTGTAGAGTTTATTAAAATGTTTTAAAGGATTTGTGGTAGGACATATATGTTTTGTTATGTATAAGAAGGATATGAATTTTAAGTTTAAGCACGTCTATTTTTTGTTGTATATAGACAGAAGTGTGTGTAAGACATCTATGTTGTGTTGTCATGTATTGTTAAGACATGAATGTTTATGTATAGACGTCTTTGTAATAAAGTGACGTTGAAATGTTTAAGATTAAAAAGGCAAGTAATGAAAAGGGAAGTTCAAAGAGGAAGGACAAGGTAACAAATCTGGAAACATGTATGAGAAAAGATACATAAACCAAGAAGTGTAATACAAAAGCCATAGCAAAAGTCATTATTTTGATTGAAACCCTCTAGACCGGATTCAAATTTTATGTGGCCTGTCTGATGGCTTTTTGGTTTTAGAAGGTTGAATGGACATGTCCTTAATAGACAGAGGGATGTCGCAATCATTCTCATTTGGTACATGATGAATTATTCCACTTTATATGTTTTCCCATGTATCTAATTTGCAGTAGTCAGCGAATAAGGTATAGACATTGATTTCATTACCTCTGCCACTGCTAGAGCGTGGGGACGTGGATTTGAAGGACATTTTTAACCTTGAATGAGCAAGATTTTTTCTTAGTGTCGACTTCAAAGACATATCATGTGCTATCATTAACTAATAAATCCTAGATGATGATGATGATGATAGAACAACACACTGTGTTGCCTTATGCAAGTGGGGGATGAGTATTTTTTTCAATGTGGGGTGTACAAACCGAAAATGTGACATCTATCTTTTGTCTTCGTAAAGAAAACCAACGCTTGACCATCTCTCTAATACACTCAAGTATTGAAACAATAGGGAATGAAATAGCCTTGCCAATTGCTGCGTTTAACGACTCAGCTATATTGATGCTCATGACGTTGTATCTTTTTCTAGGAAAATGAGCAAGTACCCAATGACTAATGTCAACGTCCTCCAGATACTTAAAAAAGCTTGGACTACTTAGGTGAATTTCATGATACCAATGTCTAAATTTTCCAATAGTGAATGAACAAGCACCCTTCAAAACTATAGAACCAACTCCATGGCTTTTAATTTGTAATTAACATTTCTTACCAAATGTACAACACATGCACCATGAGAAGCGAGCGGATAAAAAAAGCTTCACTTACGAGTTTATTGCAATATGTCTGTCAGAGACAAAAACAAATTGTTCCATGTCTGGTATACCTTCAATAACTGGTTGAAGAACCATGTCCAGCCAGTCTTGTTTTCCCCGTCAATGATACCAAAAGCTAGACGGAGATTGGCATACGAGGCAATCTTTGTATTTCTCTTTCAGTTGTGAGCCATCTAATACTACAGCTTGGTGTAAATATGGATAGCCTTTAATAGAAGCACCGAACAAAAATATCAAATATTTGAACATGTAGGTGCCATCATTCGCTTTTGTAGTTTCCAATGTAGTAACGGAACCAAGGTTAGATACACGTAGAAAGTGTTGATACGTATTCAAAATATTGTAACTCTCTGCCTGATTACCCCTTGCCTTTGTTAGAGAGCTGGTTCCCTGAATCTCTAACCTTTAGAATAACAGATTGGGATGTTAATTGGGACAAAACTACGTTAGGAATCTCGGAAGCCCTAGGCCTGATATTTCCATTGCCATATTTAGAAGAAAAGAATTCGGCAAGACTTTTAGTAGTGGCAGTTCTTTTGAATTTCGATCTTGTTTTCACTGAACAATAATGTTTCAATTCAACACTTATAACCTCAATTTCTCCGTTCTCTTGCTCAACTTTGTAGTAGATACTCCAGGCACATTTTGAATCAATGCATGCTACTATGATTATTCTTTTATCAGACTTTATAATCTTGCAGTGGAAATTTTTTTTATTGAATAGTTGGAGACAAAGTTTATGAAATCCAGTTTGTCTTTAAAAATACGCCCCGTTGTAATAGACTGTAAATCCATATTAGCATTGTCTGAACTGCAATAAATCATGTTGTCAAGAATAGGTGGGGCATTAGCCTGAGAGAATCTTCCTCGTCATTCGTTGTTCCATGAATCTCCTCTGGTTCATCTCCTCGTGCAACATCTTTGAAATCATCAATATCAAGGTCACAGTCACTTAATTCACAAACACCAACCTTTACGCGGGGTTTGTGAAGGTTTTCTTTGGAAGATAATTCACCTTGACATTAATGGACATTAATTGTCTTGCCAAGACATCCTGTCTTGGAGAACATGGAGCAATAGGCTTGGTGTCATCAACTACAACGACTTGTTTTTCTTTTCTTGCCAAATAAAGTTCTTCTGCCCGGGCCATCTCTACTAAATGACATCGTCTTCAAATGACAATGCTAGTTCTGTCATAGCCAATAGCGGTATGTTTTCTTTAATTCAAATTCTTATTAGATCTCCATTAGCATCCCATTCAATAGCCTTAATTGGTGAAAAAAACATCTTGTCTAGATCATGATACAAAAAGGTTAAGACCATTCATTATAGGATAAGAACATTTAAATATAGCTAGTATCATTAGAGACATAAATAGGTGGCATTCTGTCCTGTGTAAAGGTTGTGCTTTGGTTGTCATTCCAAAAGCTAATAGATGGTACGAAGTCTTCGACACATATGTTAAATATGGTTATTATCTTATCTTTTAGCTCCATAAAAGTTGTGTTTGGTCCAATCCATACACATCTTACGAAATGTTCTTTTCTAACTTGGAAGTGCCAAATATTAGATTCCAAACACTCCCAATCTCCAGCAATTGCAAGACTAGAATCTTCCACAATGTTTTATATGACATCTACCACTTGAAAAACCACATCATGAATGAGAGAGTATCAAGATTTATGTCATTTATATAATTTATAACGACATAAATATGTACCTACCGGAATGTATGTTCTTCGTTGGAAGTTAAAAGCACCAAAACTCCCTTGGCGAGAAGAAGAAGATTCTGACGTTAAGATATACTTGTCTCCTAAGTGTGCTTTAGTTGCTATTAATAAGGAGATAAGCCATGTTTATACTAAAATAGAAATAAGATTTGCATAGTGAGACCCCCATTTCTCAGTAAACGTTAAATGATTGGAAAATTAAATGTACTTGACTTCTTAAAATTCAAATACATATATTAAAAATCGAGGATGTCTGCACGACGCTATAGGAGGTGAGTTATTTGAAATTAAACATTTTTGAGTTTGTATAATTTGAGAAACAATGGAAATTATATTTTATATTAAACATTGGGTCAATATAGAGGTAGTACAACACTAGGAAAAGTTATAAAAGGGTGAATAAACTTTTAAAAAAAGCAAACAATAGATGTTTATATTAGACGGCTATGAATAGACAAAAGCCATAGTCCAACAATCAAAGTCGGAGTTGTCACCATTAGTTGATGAGTAAATACCATTCATGCTGCCATCACCATCATCATCATCATCATCATCATCATCATCATCATCATCATCATCATCATCATCATCATCATGATTTACCTCATTGCTATTCTGCTTATGTAATGGCAAGAACTGCTAACAAAGCTTTTTTATTTGTTTGTTCTCCTTCTTGGGTGAGTTGCTCGACACAACTAACAACATGATCTGTTACAGTGCCACCAGTGGTAGATCATTCAGAATATGTTAAAAACATTGTGGTTGGTTTGGATGAAGGGGTACATAAGCCAGCGTTGTCTGCGATTTGAACAGGTGGAAACCTAGCATTGTCATTGCATCAAACTCGCAAGGGATAAGGAAGCTTATCGTGAAGAAGGTTTGTTCCTTCTCGATTTCAAACAGGTTGACAATGTGCTCCTAGAATTTGGAAAAGGTTGAATCCTTTTTGAGGGCAACACATCTGCAAAATCTGCCTTGCTCATTGATGATCCAGTTTCCTGAAGGATTACACACCCACACGCTTTCAATCACCAGGATTGTATCTTCCATGACTTGTAATAGAGAAAGGAAAAAAGAAGGGTTAACAAAGATGGAATGGGAGGAACTATTGAACAACTTGTGTAGTGCGTCTTATCTTGTAGCCTATTTTTGATATATTGGCACAATATTGCTATACTTATAGAAAAAATATAAAATTAATGATAAAATGAAGTATCTTTCAAGTTAATAAACATCTCTGTGCTACATCCATCATGGTGACATCTGCCCAAACAAGGATCATAATTAGATTCAGGATTAAAAAGGCATATATCTTTAAATTATTAATAAAGTTCAATCTTATATAAGAAAATGGCTATAGTCATCATGCTAGTGAAACATGTTTGAGAGTGAAACATAAGGGAAACTAACCATGGGATATATTGTGTTTATATTAAAAGGTAATTGGTCATAGAAGATGAGTTCTTCTCGTGGAAGTGTTAGAAGCAACCAATCTGGAATACAGGGGATTCTTAAGAGATGTGAGTTTGGTCAGTATGAGTAGGAAAATGACATATAACACAAGGGTGAATCCTGGTAGACCATTTTTCACATGCGAGTCCATGATGACGGTAAATTTCATCAATTTCTTTGAATCCACCTTAATTAATGATGTATTTTTTTAGTAATTGCTGATTCACATGATAGGACCATTTATTCAAGTGGATTGAGGAGGCAATGATTTAAGAGGTTGGAGATGTAGTTCCTATGTTGGAGACGATTGATCGTGGTAGATAGTGTAATGGCTTGTCTTTTAGAACTTCAGTCTGATGTCAAAGACGTATGTGGCTATTTGAAATAATTGAAGATCTTTTGTAATCTTAATAGGGGTATTAGTAGCTATTGTGTTAGTGTTTGCATTATGGTAGATGAATTCAAGAATCTGGGGGCAATATTGTAGATTCTTTGTTATGGATGGAGTAATCTTAGTTTCATGTACTAAAAAAGTTTGGTTGGATTTTAAAAAGTTTAATAAACAAAATTAAATTTGAAAATATGAAATCTAGCTTCGGAAAAATTAGAACTCTGCGAAAGTTATAAAACATTGAGACATGTTTTCGAACTGTGAAAACAACTAAGTGAAAAAAGACATGGATCTACCAAAAAAGGTGTGATGTGACAATTCCGACACAAGCATTTTCACACTACTACATAGGAAAAATACTTGGCTAATATGCTCTTAAGTTCAAATTATATTTGTTAGAATATTTTTATTTTCTCTAATATATATAGCTTTATCGGTAATCACAATTTGAGCCTAAAGACTTTATCTTAGCAGCATTTTGGTACTTGGCGTATAGAAAGGAATGTGACATGACGTCTGTCTGATTTAAGACATGTATGTATGGCGTCTCTCATATATGGTTTGGTTATTAAATTCATGTAACTGGTTTTAGTCTTGTATCTTACAGTAGACATCACATGGTGGACATAAAAAATGAAAAAATCTGATGACATGGACATGAATTAATATGGACATAACGGACATGAATTAATATGGACGCCGAAGACATGGACATAATACTTATTACATACACATGACCTTTTTTTTTAAAAAAAAGTACATAAACAAAGATATGCTATTCAATACAGTGTTAAACATAAACATGAAGATAAGACTTGCAATCCAAAGAGAATAAAACATTGAAATTAACAAGTTTCACAATGGGTATTTTAATATGACGTCACAGACATGGATATACATGAAGTTTAAAAATAGACAATACATGCTAAAAAAACCAAGAAATTTTTTAGAAAGAAACAAATATCTGGATTGGGAATAAACATAAGAAAACGTACATAGTAGAGAATCGAAGCTAAAAATGTACAATATTAAACATAAACATGAAGAAAGACATCCTATTTGGAGAGAAGTAAGGCATCAATACCCAAGCTTCGCAATGATATTTATAAAAGATTCAATCTTCTAAAACATAAACCTAAACATAAACATGGACAAAAGACATACTATCGAGTACAATCGTAAACATGAAGATGAAAAAGGCCTACTATCTAGAGAGAAGTAAGACACCAAAGCTCATCACTTAGCGAGGAGATTTTTGATAGTTTGAAAATCCTATTCTAGTTTCTACTATGAGAAGTTTTTGTTGAAAGATATGAGACGACTGCTCGGCTGACTTGGACTTCAAACTTGGTACTTCATCTTCCAAACCAATATCTCAAGGTTTGTATCTGTGAAGACCATTATTCTGCAGAAGAACAAGTTGTGAAGATGTATATTGTTTACTTCGGCATATAATATTAGATCCAGAAATGCATACTAACCTCCAAAACGTTGCAAGTGAGACAAATTTGGCCTTTGTGTTGACTTGGTTCTCTAACAACTTTCCCACCACAAGGACATATAGTGCTAATTTCCTACGACCCAAAAAATACGATTAAATTGATGAGTAGGCTCTCTGTCCAAAGAAATGTTAGGGTCCTCGTTAGGGTCAAACGAATCATCACTTATGGTTTCTTGAAAAAAAAGTAAGATGTAAAAGAGGGAAGAATTTTTCAAGGAAATATGTGGTGGTTGAAAAATGAAATTATGTTAGGAGTCAGATTAATATAGAAGGAACATGGCAGATTTAAGATACTACCATATTTGCAATAAAGGTAAAATATGCTTATTATATAAAGATATATGTGAAAAAGGTAACAATGATCAAAAATCCAACTTCCACACATGTAGTATAATTTTGGTTTAATACTTTATTTAAATAGAAAATTGTAATTTCAGGAAATAAATAATTAAAATAATAAAGTTGAAGTACCACTTAAATACTAAACGTTGTCCAAACAGATGATGGGGTTAGTCAAGATATCAAATCCGTGTCATGGTGTGTCATAAAAGATAGAAAATGAGCATGACACTGTGCACCAAATTGTTTTTGTGGGAATAAATGAAACTTTTAGAATGTAATTACATAGGTGTTCACATATCGAATAATCAACATGTCCTTATGCAATGAACGATGAAAACAACATGTAACTAAACACATAAGACTTATCATAAGTTAGTATTCCGTATTAAAAAGAGTGTAAGAATAATAAAGAAGAAACAAAGTGGTACAACATTAGTTCAAACTTGGATGGGCTGAATGAACTCTTCAAAGACGTTAATAGCATATTGCATCCTTAGGTTATCAACCATAGCATCTGTGATCCCAATCACCTCCTAACTTGATGCATCGTGCTCAATAAAATGAACAAGTTATATGGCCAAAATCGCCAGAGTGTTCATTCTTAGAGATGTCATCTAGCCTGAGCATCCCAAATTATGTTAGGGGAACAAACCCTGAAATTTATACAAGAATGTCTTTGATTTCAAGAGGCAACACTTGTAAAACTGGTGATATAAAGTTCAACATTTTTGCTTTAGAAATATACGCAATGAGAGGGTCAAATATCTTAATAACTGAGTCTTCTATATGAATAACCACTATGACAGAATGCATTTCCTCCAATTTATTAGGCAATAAATGTAGTCCATATCAAAATACCACTTAAGTGGAGAGCCACGGTTGTGAATATTCCCCTTGATTTATTGCTTTATCAATTGGTTTCAGTCATGAGTTGAAGGTTGTTTTCCATTCCTCATAGTTGGGAAGTCTTGAAGCAAAACCCTATGGAACCATAAGTCGTGGATCACAATCCCTCTTTGGGCAAATTGAAATCTCTTCTTCCCTCATGGTAGGCTTAAAAGCAATTCAAGATGCTGATTAAAAACAAGAAATATAGTCAAAATTGATAAACAATTTGAAGAAATAAAGGATATACATAGAGACTAACTTACCTGAGTATCAAACCAATGTTGTAGTGTGTATATGTCTTTGAAACACGTTTTCCGCACATGTTGACTTTCATTGAGGAATATTATGCATTTACAAAGAAATGAAATAATTTGAGTATAACAACACTCAACTATATACTCTGAAAGCCCTGCAAGATTGAAAGGATATTTACAGTTTTAGCAGGATTGGAACGCAACTTAGACAATTTTTTAACTGAGAGACCAGTGGCTGTATTTTTTCTTGCCTTTTTTGGAAGGAGTGGCAGCCAAATTTTGACTATACGGCCGATCTCTTGTCCGGATTGGCTGGTATCCGGAATAGGCAAAATCTCCTTCAGATCGTTTTGATCTAGGCTTGGTTTGGTCGATCAGAGCAATACCTTAGTCGTCCAATGCTTTGTTGTGCTTAAGCCTTTCTTCTTCCACGATCTACCCTTCATGCTTTTTCTCTCCACTTCATGTCATCCATGCTCCATCTACATTCCATCCACCAATGATCTATTCTCCTAGAAAAAGGACTAAAAAAGGGAAAAAACATGCATCTCTTTAGTCTTAGACTCTATAATGCAATATGAGTGCAAACTATACTAAAGTACATGAATATGAGACCTAAATGATACAAAACAAGCTAAAAGATGCATGAAAAAATATGCGGTGTATATCAACTCCCTAGGACCTGTCTTTTGCTTGTCCTCAAGCAAATAATCGACAAAAATGTAAAGAGAGGTTGAAATGCGGGAACTCAAAGCACAAGCTGATGTGAAAAATTCAAAACTAGTTGCAAAGTGAGATAGTTCTACTTAAAAGCCTTAGCTATACCCGCCGCAACTCAATTTGAATCCAACCTTAACCTTGACAAGCATTCAAACCATCATTCCTTTAATATTCATTGAACATAAATCGTGGATCAAGCTATACAAATTTATTGGGTTCACTTGGCTAAAGGTAAGTTAAGAGAAAAAAGTGGTATCCTTTATCATAAGGCTTATGCACACATACATGGATCTCTCAAGAAACAAAATGAGGTTTAGTAGAGTGCTAAAGGTGAGAACCAATGGGTGCATACAAGAATAGAATCTCATCTACTCAAATATACACAATTGATTTATATCCTTCCTATTTCTATCTCAAAAATTATTCATCCTAGATCTAGCCTTTCACAAAGGTTTACTTCTCTTTTCCTGCACATTCCCTAGATCAACTTTTTTCACTATTTTTCTCAATCTTATTCGAAGGAGAGGGGTTTAAAACACTTATTGAGTCTAGCGGATTTGGCTTTCCTTTTCAATTGTGATTCTACTTATTCTTATTTGGTTTTCTTCTTTTCTTTTCCCTTATGAAGCTCTAGACCACTAAATTTTTTGCATTTTTCCAGAACCCTTTACTAGACCATTTTTTTCTTTTTCTTTACACCATTTCTCTCCTAAGAATCCCTTTGACAATTCCGTTTTGTTTTAATCCTCTTCCCATATGTTTCTTAGGTCAAAGCACATGATCCTATACCCAAAATTTGGTTTTCACCTATCCTATCTAGGTCAAAAATCGTGAGCCAGAACTACATGTGGCACCACTCTTGTCGGCTCAAACCTAACATTTTCTAGCAAGTTCATTCCAAAATGAAGGCTTCACACACACAAAAATTAACAAAGGCTTGAAAGAAGTCAAGGCTAAGGGTAGGGAACTGTTCCAATAATGGGAAACAACTACTTAGATCAACAAGTATAGTATAAAGGTGAAAGGAGACCCAAGTACGTATATTACCCATTAATCCAAATTCAATGCATAACATGATAATTACAAGTACAAATTATGTTCTACTTAGATAAGGATTGACTTCAAATCAAAACAAGTTTCACCTAAGGAATGAATAATGAACCGAGAATTCAATGCATGGATCATCTTTATAATTCAAATAAGCTTGGTATGCAATAAACAAATCAATCAGCAAGCTATTGTTCCATGTGCAAATGCTATGTAATCCTAGACGAATCTGCAATGTAAATGCAACTACATGCTATGTTTTTGTGATTTTTGAATGTAAAATGCAATGGAAAATATATACAAGATATGCACAAATGCAAGATCCAAAAGACAAAAAACAAAACAACTAAAGACAATGTCAAATATTGTCCTCTCGTCCTCTCCCCCAAACTTACTTCTCACTGTCCCGATGAGAACATAACCCAAGAGAAAGGACAATTAAAAATCTCAAGCAAACCAAAGAAAAAGACTACTAAAATATTTAGAGTCCTCATTGTTGTTGCGATGAAGCTGCTTCTCCTTGTTGGAGTCAAGTACTAAGGAGTCACCCATTTGATTGAAGTTCCAAGGGGTGTTGACAGACGGTTCAGAGCTGATTGGCTCTTCCTCTTCCTCAGATCCTTCAAAGAAAATGTTGAACACATGTTGGAGAGAAGTCTTGTGTTGGCATGGAAGGAGAATGTGCTGGATGTGACCCTCTCGATCTGTGTATTTCTAGACAAAATGATTGTGCATGAGACTACTCTCAAACATCCTACAATGCATGACCCTTTTTCTGATGGGCATTTCTTTTCTTTTGTTTGCTTTTAGCCACTAGAGAAAAAGATAAATATTGCAACTCCGATCTCTTAATCTTCATCATCTCAACACCGCTTTTTCACCATCAACATCTAATAAACGTCTACCAGATGTCCCAACCACAGAAAAGATCTGGATTGGCAACTTCTGAGCTGCTTGTTTTATATAAATTCATCGACCAAGAGATCCAACAAACCACCCAGGAGCTAGCCATCTTCCGTGGTATGTTGAACTAGCCTCAACGTGCGCCTCCACGACCTCCAAGCTATGCATCGGTTGTAGCCACCCCACCGCGAGCTGCAAGCACATTCACCACACCCGTCTGCCATAAAGATCATGGCACCTTAATGCCGTGGATACCAAATATGACGCCTACTCTATGTCGTGACTCAACACAGGTTGAGCCCTCTCCTCATGCTTTAACTTTGTTACTATAGAGACTATCTGATGAGCCACTAGCTTTCAGATCTATCAAAGAAGACATGCATCTGAAGCATGAACAATTTGCAAGGATCAAACCACTAAAGAAGACTCAAGGGGTACATATGAGTCACCATCAATCTTTGAAGGTAACGCTTCCTCTTGAACAAGACCCGCAAAGGATAAAGGAGTCATCAAGATTGAAGAAATAGTCAATAGACATTCCATTGAAAACCCTAGGAACCCCTCGCGTAATGACTAATCTGCATGCCCTGAGGTCCTCTATACCGTTCGCTTGTACACCACCAGACCGTGAGGTGCAAAGTTTGCTAGCTCTCCTATGAGTGTTGCGGCTTGTGAAAGTTCTACTATTGACAGTTGAAGGAAGTGGCAATTCCCCACGCTATTAGCGGACAAGCTGGTTTCCTTTGGAGACTGGAAGAACATCATATCTGAAGGATTATTAACTTTGTCGATCCAAAATGGTCGATCCAACACCATGGCCATAAATGGAATGCATGCTTCCAGTCTTTCAAGTATCCTAAAAGACTCTCTTTGATGATCAAGAAAATAGAAAGTCTTGAGTCTCCTCCACCGAGCTTCACATAGGTGAGGGATCATCTATTCCAAACGAGTTGTAACATACTCGAGCATGAATATGCCCTCATCATAGATCGAGAAAACTGTGTGAATGTTATTTACTCAATGCTACTGATGCGACTGAGTCTCCTTCACTATGCACACTTGCAATACTAAGCTATACCCTGGACAATTCCTTAACAGGAAGTTGAGGTATCCGGTCGTGCTATTGTTCCATTCTATATTGATCGAACCTATAGGGATTTCCTTGAATGTGACATCATTCCTATAAATGTGTGTCACTTACTACTGGGAGGAGCTTGGGCATTCAACAATGGGGTTCTACACAACGGTTTCTCAAACTCATTTGTTGTCCAATGGTGAGATCAGGTCGTAACTTTCAACGCCAACCCGGAGAGGTTTGAGGCTGGACGCCTTTTTGCTGATAGTCTACCTCTCTCGGTAAGACAAAGAAGAAACAAGGAAAGCTATTGCATCATTAAATCAAGGAAGTGCACAAGAAGCAGATGAACGTAAAACGCCTTCAAATCTTTGAGGAAGTGTGTGCATACAAGGGGTAGGAAAACGTCAAATCACTGGCATCCCTAATAAGAGAAACCAGCGAAGAAGAGGACAAACCAAAGATGAGTATGAGAAGCAAAGCAAGATACCGAACCAAACAGCTCAGATTCAAAGTCAAATCTTTTACACCGGGAGGGATCTGGTGCAGCATAATACCAGAATTAGCCCTAGCACTCACGTAGGTCTTACTCTCTCATGAGCCTTTCTTTAATTTTGTTTTGTTTTAGCCATAATAAGCCTTTTTGGGCCTATTTTGGTGTTTGTTTTAGTAGGGTCTACTAGTGACCTAACTTTTGAGTAAAAATGATTAACCTTATGGTTAATTATTTTAACCTATATTTTAAGCCTAAATTATTGATAGACCTTATATTTCTTAAAGCCAAATTTCGACTATCATATTAAGAATAGGAAGCCTCATTCATTTAAGGATTTGGTTTCTTTTTCTTTTTCCTTTTTGGATTCAAATAAAGCTTATGACCCATATTGTAATTAAGGTTTCCAACAAGAATTACCTATAGATTAACTTCAGTTGATTAGTAATAAAATCAAAGAGATGCCACGTGAAAGAGTTGCTTTAGTTAAAAAACAAACCAAGACCCTAGCCTTTATGCCACATGAGAAGATCATGAAACCCTAGCCGTCATTCAGCCTAGATCCCACGTTTGGATGACTAAGCATGTGTGAACTTTGAGTTCTACTGCTTGGTAAACGGTCCGTGCAGATCTCCCCAGATCCACAAGTTGAGTATAGCCTATCCCTAGTGTGTTTTGTACCACTTATCCACCATGAATTGTGAAAGACCTTTGTAAAGAAGGCACAACCCGCTTTGTGTAAAACTTTCTTTTGGTTCATCAGATTGGCAAAGGAGTTGTTCCTAAGGCACTTTTCCATAAATCTTATAGTTGGATTTTTTATCACATTTGTTCGTAGCACATCCTCCAGATTTTTCATAGCCATGAAATTTCAAAAGTAGTTGATAGACTCATACTCTTTGAATTTAATCACTGTTCCAAATAAGAAGTTTAAGATGTTGTATATATCCCAAATGCTAATTCAGAACTATGTTTGTTGATGTGGTAGATAAGGTACCCTTGGTCAGGGGTTGGGTTTTTTGGATCCTCATACACGAGCTTCACCGATTGAAAAAAGTAACTCGTTTAAGCAGGGTGCATGTCATGTCAAGACCGGTAGAGCTTTAACAACCCCATTTGAGCCAGCACCCTTCCAACATCTTCTTGAAGTTCCATACTCTTGAGAACTGGTTATTGGAATCGCATTAGAGGAGTATGTCTGTATCCCACTCTATATGCGGTGGTGTCCCTTTTGTATCCACCTCTCCGGATAGCAGCTCTTGTCTGTGGTCCTTGGTTCATTGGAGGCATACTTCCTACAAATTACAAAAATTAGCAAGTCAAGCCAAAAGTTTGAAAATAGAATCGCAACCAATAAATGACATTTCAAAACACTGATTCTTTCTCAAAATAGCTTATGAAGACAATTAAGCACAAGGCAATCGAATAATACACTAGAGTTTTTGCCGTTTTTCTAAATGCATGAGAATGATGCTCCGAATGAGATAGAGAGGACTTTCTAAGCATTTATAAAAATGTAATGAAATTTTTTTACTTACTGTTGAAAACAAGACAAACGAACTCACTAGCCAGTTCTAATTATCCAAAACACACTCAAGATTTCAAGATCTAAATAAGTCATTAAACAATTTATGTGCATAAATCAATAAATTCTCAAATGGCCAAGGAAAATTCTCAAAATATCTATCAACTTTAAGTCTAAGAAGCACATTGCAGTTTCAAAGGTAGCACAAATAATTCAATCTCATCATCATTTTCAAAACCAAAATGAATCTCGTCACTATTCACACTCTAAACCCTAATTTCTCCAAAATTTCACTTTTAGCCATTAATCTTACAACTTTAAGCTTAAATCAAATCATCCAAGCTATATCTAACATAACCCAAGAATAAACATCATAAGAAATCAATAATATTCTTTTCCATGAAATATTCTCTGTTTGGAGTTTTTGAGCTTCCATGGGAAAAGAGTTTTTAAGAGTATATACTCTGATTTCTTGAAAAGGATACTAAATCTTTGTTATACTTGAAGAAAAACGATTAAAGATATAAGTAAAAGTGGCAAAAATTGATTTCAAAAATGAGAAGAAAGGAGGAAAAAGCCATGAAGTTTTCGGTGATATGAGAGTGAATGAGAATGAAGTGAGAGAAGATATCATTTTGGATGTCCAAAAAAAAAGAAGTCAAGCCGTAGGGCCCCACTTACCTTGGAGGAGGTTTGGTCAAACCAGCACACGTTTCTAACATGGCTATATACAATATCACCTCCATAAACTAATATTCGATAAACTAATAATCTCTGTAAAATAGTAAAATTTTCTGGTCCCGAGTCGGGTTAGTGTAAAATTTGATCAAATTTAATAAATTAATAAGATAATAATTATTTTGAAACCCCTATGTAAATATATAGTCTGAGTAATATCATAAATTAATAATCATCTAAATTTACACATATATATAAAATTTAATATATAAAAGTATGATTTAAAAAACAAAATTTTTGCTAGAGCTTAACTCTATAAAATAGATATTGTGTTCTATTTTCAAACTATGATTTTGTAGTATAACATCTCATAAAAAATTGCTAAAATTCCTTTACTTTTTGATATTTTATGTATGAGTTTCATTGTAAAAGTATAGGCTACTGAAATAAAAAAATTGAGTTCATTAATCATAATAATAGAATTATAACTTCCAAAAAAATTAATATAAATATACTCTCAATTTTAATATAATTTTAACAATTTAAATACTTTAAATTAATAAATATTAATATATACTATAACTAATAATATTAATTTATAGATAAATTAATATCTCTCTAAATTTATATTTTTTCAATATTCCGACATTATAAATTTATAGAGGTTTTACTATAGCTGCACCGGTTGGCCACAACCCTCAACGTCAGGATGTGGTTCGTTTTATGGTTGAGACTGGTGGAGCATCAAGCCGTTCTTTGTTGTGGACCGGCCATGACCTACTACATAAAATGTGGTTAATGTCTTGGCTATTCATTGTCGAGTCTCAGCCAACGACCCTGTATATCTGGATTAGCTATTCTTTTTCCTAGATAGCTCGCGACTTGCTTAGGTGCAGTCCCGATCTGTTGGACTTTTTCTTTCCTTTTCCTTTTGTTTTTCTTCACCTATTATTCACCTTGATCACCTTCCCTAAATGAAAGCTCCTTCTTTAAAGCTCATCGATATATGTATATATTATGGTATTTTTCATTGGCATTTTGCATCTTAAGTATTCATTTAAGTTGCATTTAAGTTCATTATAGATCACATTGTGTAGAATTCATACATTAGAGTCCTTAGGTCTTTCATTTACATATTTGGCTATTTTTGAGTCATTTTCAGGTGAATTGCAGCTAAACTTGGAGGAGGATTGAAGATCATGGGATGATGCACTCAATCATTGGATTGGAGTTGGTCGAAAAAATTGAAGAAGGAAAGAGTTTGGTCAAGGATTGACTGCTCTTGGTCGATGGATTGATGAACCAACACGCAGGCGATGCACCCTCGACCAACTGATTAATGGACGCAGCCCGACAAGAAGCAATGAGGAGAACACACAAGGAAAGGGATTCGGCTGACGAAACCTCGACTTGAAGGTCGGCCCTTGGAGGTCGACGGGCACACCATTAAAGAAGAACGCATGTGTTTCAACCATCGACCACTTGTTTGATGGTACACGATCGATCCAAACCACACACAAACAAGGCACGGAAAAGCACTTGATCGACCCTCAGCTCGACTTGGGCAGGTCGACCCCTTATCGTTTCTTCCATAAAGTCTGAACCTCTCTTCATCGACCGACTGCCCGACTAGAAGTGACCGATGGTGCCTATTTCGCATTAAAGTTTTTGCGATCCGCCTGCTCGATCATCCGTCTGACAACACCAACCTGATGAAGCCTGAACCGCAGACTATGCTCCAGGATCCACCTATCAATTGTCCGCCTGATTGCACGCACCCGATGGCATGCAAGACCTTATTCTATCCCGTGGACACAGCTTCCTCGATCATTCGGTCAACAGGACCTCCTCGACCCGATCGCACGCGGCTACAAATTTTATGGTCCAATCTGGTTTGTCCTTGATTGACCTGAACCACTATTTACTTGATTTTAAAACCTTAATCTTAGGGTATAAATACCTTAATCGTATCAGAACTTTAGACCAACCTAAGCCATTTACATTATTTTATCTAGACATTAATTTTCCTAAGTTTTTATAAGTATTTCTTAAGAACACTTTGAGAGAACTTGAGAGAAGGATTGCAGACTTTTGGGTCATCTTCTTTGAAGATAATTGAGAATTTTCTTTTCCTTAATCTCTTCTTCTCTTAGTATGTTTATGCTTTTATCATTTGCTTTATTTTCCATTTGCAATATGTGTGAGTAGTCTTTAGGATGGTTGAAGGTTAGGTAGATATAGGCTTGGGTAGTTGATCATTGATGATTAGGTTTTTAGATTCCTTCTATTTAAGTGCTCTTAATGCTAGATTCAACTTGATCAGTTAAAAAAAGATATTAGGAAAAAATCATCGCCAGAGAGGTGTTCGATGAAATTCTCGAATGACCTATTTTAGAGCTTTTCTTCATAGGCCTTCAAGAAATGATATCTAGGGGATTAGTGAACGTAATGGCCTGTGTTTAATGCTTGTAGGTTGATTGATTTGCAAATGAGAGTTTAGTGAATTCTCTTGATTAACATAGAGGTCAATGCCATGAGAGTGGGTTGATCTAGCTTAGTGATTCATGTTTTAGGCTGCTCATTATTGTACCTTATTGCATCATTGGTTAATTGCCCTGTCTAGATCATTGCCTTGCCTAAGACCATTCGCCTTTTATCATTATTATTTTCTTGAACATTATCTTGTTTACTTTCTTTAATTCGCTTTCATTTGAAGTTAATTTTGTTTTGCTTATGTTTATTTGTGTTTGGTTTGATCTTTCTAAGTACTTGTAGTTTCCAATTCCCAACTTTGATTTTTTTAACTTAGTTTTGAGTTTTGTAAGTCCTATTGAGTTGATTCTAGGATCTCGTGAGTTCGATCCTCAAGAACTTCGATGATAAGTTGTTTGTGTTTGTTGAATTTAATTGCTTGTTTTTCACACTAGAAGAAAACAAACATCAATTTGGCGCTGTTTCCGGGGAGTGTAGTGCAATTAGCCAATAGGAAATTGATTCGGATTACGAATAGAGAGTTTTATTTTTGTTTGGTTACTTATTGTTTGTGTTTGCTTGTCTTTTGTTTCTCTTGAAGGTGTATGCAACTAAGGAGTCAACAAGGAGCTGTTCTTGAGGAAAATCCGGATTTACTTGCACTTGAGAGAGCAAATAGAAGAGCTGCAAACGAGAGAAGATCTAAAGAAATAGAAGATCACTTGATAGGCCTAGGTATGGACAACCAAGGCAACAACCAACCAAGGGGACAGGATGAACAACCTCCTAGAGGAGATGTTAATGGGATTGGTGTTCACAACCGACCATCGGGTTTTGCACAACCTACTGTTAGGCCAATTGGGGCTTTTGATGAGCCAAATTTTAGAGAGGTTCAGTATCGGATTACAACTCCGGTTATAACTGCCAACAACTTCGAGGTTAAGTCAAGCTTGATCAACATGGCTCAGAATCAACAATACAATGGGCTGCCATTAGAAGACTCATTGAATAATCGAGATCGCTTTGAAAGACTATATAGGACATTCAAGATGAATGGAGTTCATGAGGATGCCATTAATATGATTTTGTTTCCTTTTTCTCTTGGGAACAAAGCTTCACAATGGGAGAGAAATATTCCTTCAGATTTGGTATCTTCTTGGGACATTGTTAAGAAAGAGTTTGTTACAAAGTTCTATCCCAAGCAAAAGACGGCCAAGCTTAGAAATGACATCTCTAGTTTTAAGCAAGGAGGAAATGAGAATCTCTATGAAGCTTGGGAGAGACTTAAGGAATATACAAGAAGCTGTCTACATCATGGGGTTTTCAAAGGATAATCTCTTAGGTATTTTCTTTAAAGGAACACGTGAGCATTATAGGTGAGGTTTTGGACACGGCTAGCTATGAGAGTTTTGCTAGTTTGACTGCGGTTCAAGGAGAACAATTGATAGAGAATCTTGCTCAAAGTGAAGCTATGGAGGAGACTATGATAGGAGCATGAGGAATTCGGATTTGGAGAACCAAAGGTATAAGGAGCTCAATGACAAGATTTATAAGTTGAGTAAGATCCTTCTTGTGAGCAAAAAACTGGTGAACTTTATTGGAGAGGTTGAAGGGGTTCAAGAAGAAAGCCAAGAATTGGATTATGATGGTAGTGATAGAGTTCATGAACAAGTAAACTACTTGGGGAATAAAAACAAATACGAAGGGGGTTATCAAAACCGCCCATTCAATCCAAATTATAGGAACAATAACCTTTCCTATAGAACCAACAATGTGGAGAACTCACAAGATCAATACTACCTACCAAGGCACCTCAAGAAAACCCTTTTCAACCAAGACCTTATGGGAACCCTCCTCTAGCTCAAAAAAAATAATGGCGTTATCAAGGTGGAACTTCATCTAATCAACAAAACATATATTCTTCCGGGCCAAAGACTCCAACTTCAGGGCCACCAAGAGTTGAGAACTACCCACGTCCTGAAATTAGTGAAGAAGTTGACATAAGGGCTATGAAGAAGTTGACATGAAGGCTATATTGAAGCAAATTGTTGAGGGACAAGTCAAAGGACAACAAGAAACCAATGAAAGGTTGAGAAGATTGAGAGTAAAGTTGACCTTCACTACAGTCTCAAGAAAAATTTGGTGAAATTTACTCTCATTTGAAAAATCTTGACAATCAAGTTTCTCAAATAGCATCTACAAGTCAAAGACCAGCCGGAAAGCTTCCTAGAAAGCCCTAGCAAAAATCAAAGGAATATTGTGAAATCACCATTTCAAACAATGAGAGTCAAAGGGAATTAGATGAGATTTCAAAATTCGTTTATCAAGATGGTGAGGAGTATGATGAATGGGTTGCCAAATGTAGGGAAGAAGATAAGATGATCAAGGTTGTAAAAGGATTGAAGGAAGCTGAGGTTGTTGTGAAGAAGAACAAGGTTTTTTAGGTGGTAGCTAGTGTTTCAAGAGGAACTTCAAGGGAAATTCAACGTAAGGTTGAAGAGAGTTTGGTAAATGAGTCTAAGGATTTTGTTGAGAAATTCGCTATTGATAAGATGAAGTCACTTGAAGGAGTTGAGAAAAAGAAGGAGAAATATATTGAGCCTCCTCCTTATGTGCCATCACTTCTGTTTATGGGCGTTTCTACACTAAGGCTCAAAAGAATGTGTTGTCCAAGTTCAAAGGGAATATGAGTAAGATTAGCGTTCCTATGCCAGATGCGGATGACTTACATGCAGTTTCAGCTCAGGTGAGATTCATGAGAGCCGTCTTAGCAAACATAGAAAAGGT
The DNA here is from genome assembly GCA_900406435.1 of Lepidium aucheri. Lineage (NCBI taxonomy): Eukaryota > Viridiplantae > Streptophyta > Magnoliopsida > Brassicales > Brassicaceae > Lepidium > Lepidium aucheri. The sequence goes on from OVBA01000310.1 coordinate 39,774, forward strand.
TGAGGAGCTGTCGGAAAATGGTGGAGAACTTGATCCAGAACCATTAGGACCAAGGGATTTGTCTAAAGAAGGAGATCAAGGCACTTTTGTTATTCTTTGCACCATTGGGAAGTTAGCTTTTGATGATGCTCTATGTGATTCGGGTGCAAGTGTAATGTGTTGTCTCCTGAAATTATGAAGAAACTAGGAGCTGTTGATATGAAGGAGCACACTTCCTATATTTTGGTTTGAGACTCCACTACTAAATATCCGGTTGGAAAGGTGTGTAGATTACCCAATCAAGATTGGTAATTGTACTATACCAACAGATATTGTTGTGGTAGAGATCGACCAGAATTGTGAGATCCCTTTCATCTTGGGTCGGCCATTCTTGATCACGATTGGAGCAAATATCATTTTTGTCGATAAGAGGGTTGTGCTTGAAAAGGTAGATAAGGGAGTTTTATATCCTATCAATATTAAGGAATAATATACCACATCGGCAGTTGAAATGGATCATCTCTAATATATATAAGATATGGACCTCTCCACTCATTGCCAATTGGTTTTGAGTTGGAAGCCCATATTCTAATATGGTATCAGAGCCCACGCTCCATGTAATCCAACCTGATCTGACCCAAATTTGGTCTAATTATCGACAACCCAGGCCGAAAATTGTTGCCATTGATCCATCCCCAAACATATCGAGATTAATGGATAAAGAGCCATCATCTCGAGGGTGCATATTAGGGAATAATATCCCACATCGGAAGTTGGAATGGATCCTCTCTAATATATATAAGATATGGACCTCTCCACTCATTTCCAATTGGTTTTGAGTTGGAAGCCCATATTCTAATAATCAAGGCAAGGTTGAGCAGTTTTTGTGGAATGCTTGGGTATGGAGAGTTTGGGACTAGGACTCCAAGAATTAAAGGAGTGGTTCGAGATAAGAATACCAAAGTGGACTCAGTAGTTTCTCCAATCAAGACTAGTCTAATCAGTTTTAAGGACGCGATTGCAGAGAAGATTCCGCTTTCCAATCCTAAAACCGCATAAAAAGTGATGGACAACGTCGAGCTTGAGAGATAAAACAAGCGCACTTGGGAGACAATCTCATTGTATCCTTGTACATAGTTTTGTTTCTTCTTGTTTAGTTTGTTTTTGTGTGTTTTTGTTGATGGTTCTTGTCTAGGTGGCTTGAGAGTGAAGTGAAGGTTGTGAAAGATAGAATTGGAGCTTAAAAAGTGAAGGTTTTTAATTAAGTTGGTTGACCATATGGTCGATGGGAAAGGGCCGAGAGCTAAGCTTGGAAGGGCAACAAAACAGTTGAGGGTCGAGCATGAGGTCGATGAAGGAGTGGTCGACACCATGGGACGAGAATCGCATAGCACATGAATGAGTCAGATCGACCATCCGATCGATGCTATTGACCTGATGCACGTACCACAATATTGCAGGTAGGAGGTAGCTTGATCAGCAGGTCGATAGGAAACACTCGACATTATGCCCAACCTAGTTGACAGTATGCTCAACCCAGTTTTGGACCAACAGCTCAATCATTTGGTCGATGAGCCCAACCTGACGCCACGCCCAAACGAAGGATGCCAATCATCAACCGTCGACCATGAGGTTGATCCAATGAGATCGATGGTCCAATCAAGATAAGTAAATTTTTTTTTACTTTAACTACTTAAGTCAAAATTTTACAAAACTTTTTTTCACTTCTTCTTCTTCTTCTCTCTCTTCTTTCACGATTTCAAACCTTTATTTCTCCATTTTCTTTCGAATTTCTTCCCACATTTTATCTTTGAATCAATCCCTTCTTCAACATTATTTGGTTTTCTTGTGCATTTTCCTCAAATTTCTCCACATCTCCATTACATCTACAACTCCAAGGTATATGAATCTCTACATTTACCTCCATTTAAGCTCAAATTTTTGAATCCTTAAATGATTGATTTATGGTGATATAAGCTTGTTTATGGATTTTTTGCCTTAGGAATGGTTAGATATTGGTTGGGTTTATTGCTTGAGCATAAATTCACAAGTTACATGAACAATTTTAGGATTTATGAAGATTTATGGTTCTTAGATTGAATAGTGATTAACGCAATAATTTATTTTGGGGAAAATGGATGAATTTGGTCTTATTCTCTTCCATTGGATGTCATTAGATAGGAATCATTGAACTTCATAGCTGAATTTCATTCATTCTTGCCAAATTGTTGAATTTTAAATTCACGAACAAAGAAAATATTAACTTTATGTTGACTTTTTTATTGCTTGATAATTTCTTGAAAATGATTTTGGTTTGTAGGTTCTAGTGCTTATTTGAGGATTGGGAAGTTGCTTAGATGATGGCCAAGAGTCCTAATTGATTGAGCTTTGATTGATTTGGTATCATTTAGCAATTTTCCATTATTATTTGTCTTGAACTTACTTGATTTGTGAAAATTTTGTAGAGACAATGCCTCCTAAGACTAGAGACCGATCCACCAAGGTTTCAAAGTCTTCCAAAAGGAAAAATTCGTGGAAGAGGTTACCAAAAAGAGAGAAAAGCGTCCAAAGGAAAAAGGGTCAAGAGCAACCAAGAAACGAGTTGAGACAAATGAGGCTTCAAGTTCTTTGAGGTTTCAAGTTCTGACACCCGATGATAGGGATTCTCCAGAACGTTTAGGTGTTCTCTGTAACCGAGAAGAAACAGATGACTATGGATATCAAATCACAATCCACCAACAACCCACTCAGTTTTTCTTGGAAAAAACACTTGTGAAGATGGGGATAAAGGATGATGTCCATATATTGCTCAAGAATATGGGTTTAGAGAAGTTTGCATCACTTTGGAGCTATACCTTTCCCGAGCTCACTTGTGATTTCATTGCCACTGTGGAATTGGTCTATGAAGACATGAAGAATCAAACTCCAGATACGTGACACTTGACTTTCAAGTTGCATGGAGATGTTCACCACATTTCGATTAAAGAGATTTGTGAGGTTTATGGATTTCCATGTGGAACCAAGGTTAGTTTTGATCTTTTTGCGGATGTGGATGACTTTTGGGAGTTGATTGCTACAGGGTCTATGGCTAAATCACCAAAGTATAGGTTGATTCGGAATCTAGCTATCGAAGTCATTGCTAAGTTCTTAGCTAACACTCTTTTTACAAGGAATGAGACTGGGACTATAAAACTGGCTGAGTGGCGTTTGCTATACAAGGGATTGTGCCCCTTTCTTATAGTTGACGGGAAACCAACGTTCAAGTTTCCCCAAAGGTTGGATGTCAATATAGGATGCATCTTTGCAAGTGAGCTAGTTAGGACCCGAAAATGGGCAAAAGATACGGCTGATCAAAACTGTAGGATGGGTGGTATGCTTAAACCAATGTGAGACTACCTTGATATTCCTTACTTCCATTATCGAATGGATCCAATGATAATTCCAATGGATGGTCATTACTACGGTAATGTACATATTTTTGGTCGTTAAGGACGGGGTGAGAATGTACTCCTATCTTAATAAGAGTAAAGTACCTTGCACAATGCTTCTTCCTTGTCCCGAGAAGACATCCCTTACTACTCTCGACAACTTAAAATTTTAGTGTGGTGAATGGATTACAAAAGAAACCCGCATCTTCTTCAAGACCACCATTGCTAGAGAAGTTACAAGAACCCATGATGGACATAAGCACTTGGGAGCCTCCACGGTTTGATTTTCCAGCTACAACAAAAATAGATATGGCCTTGCAATATATTATGAAGTTCCATCGTCGTGTGAACAAGAAGGCCAAGAAGAAGTTTGACTGGTTGGAACGCAAGATTTGATCGCTTCCGGGTTATGAATCGGACAAGAAGACGGGGAATGAAGTGGCAAGTGAGGAAAGTGTGGATGAGGCTGTAGCTGGACAGCCCAATGATGATGGATGGGATGAGCTCAATGAGGAGATCTATGTCGACCATACCTATGGCTACCACCCTCACTAGTAAGGTACCAGTTCACGAACCTTTTGTACATAGTTGTATGACTAGACGGTGAGAAGTAAGTCCGGGTAGAGGACCTAGTTGCTAATGCTTATTTTAGTTGTGTTGTTTGCTATTTTCTTGAGCCTTTCATTTTGCATAAATTCTTTTTTCAAAAATCACAAATACAAGAATATAGTTGCATTTGCATTGTGTCTAGGATTGAGTCTTTAGAAGCATTTTGGACTGCATAGGGAACAATGATGATATTGCCTTTATAAGCTTGACGATCCATTTGCTAGGTTCAATATCCAAGTTAATAATTGTTTGATGCATAACTTGCTTGTTGAAAGGTATGACTGATCCATGCTTTGAATTATCGATTTTAGGTTCACCTTAGTTGAAGCATATTGTGACTTGAGATCATTTCTTATTTATTGGAACCTAATATTGACTTACAATTATCATTCTATGCATTGGATTTGAGCTCATGGATTACACATACATACTTAGATTTCTTTAATCATTGAACACTCTTTGTGATCCAAGTTGCCGGTTTCATCAAATAATTGGTTCCCACAACTTTAGCTTAACTTTATTTCAAGCCACCACTGTTTGTTGTGTGTTTTACACTTTATTTTTTGAATGAGCTTGGTAGAATATGTTAGGTTTGGACCGACAAAAATGGCACCTCATGTAGTTCTGGATCCCTGAAAAGAAGGTGATCCAGCCGCACCTTTGAGTACGGCTACCTTGCTACGACTCGAGAGACTGGCGTTCCTTGAGCTGCATCTAGGCGATGGACTCAACACTTTTCTTAAGAAGATGCTCTTTCACGCTTTTTGAATTGGATAGGACTAGATGGGAAATTGATCTTTGGTGAGAGGTTGTATGTGTTTTGTTCTTATAAAGGAATTGATTGGAAAAGAGAATTAAAAATGAAATAAATGTTCAAAGGAAAGCTTTAAGAGAGAAAGGGTATGTAAAGTAAAGTTAAATGGTCTAGTAAAAGGTTTTGGGGTAATGAAATGGTTAAGTGGTGCATTGGTTGTTAAAGGAAAAAATGAAACAAAAAGGAATGAAAATGAAGTTAAACCAAAGTATTAAGGAAACCAAACCCGCTAGATATCATATGTGTTGAAAACCCTCTCCTTAGAATGTTAATGAAGCAATGAAGTTGTGAATTGATCCAAAAAGGAATTAATTGAAAGTGAGGAAGCGCCTTGAGAGAAATAGTAGAAATCTAGGATCAATGGGGATTAGTTGTAGCTTTGGGTTAAATTTAATTGTGTATATGTGGGTAGATGGGATACTTTCTTTGTATGCATCCATTGGCTTGAACCTTTAGCATTCTTCTAAAGCTCATTTCATTCATAGAGAGATCCTTGCATGGAATATTTTGAGCCTTACATGAGAAGAGATCACTTTTATCTCCTAACCATTCCCTTAGCCAAGTGAGTTCATTGAATGTGCATAGTATGATTCATGATTACGAATTAATGAATGTCAAAAAGGAATGGTGGATATAAATACATGTGTAGGTTGAGGTTGAATTTGGATTGGGTTGTGACGAGTATGGGTAAGATTTTGAAGTAGACTTGCTCGCTTTGCTTCCTAGAATTACTAACTTGGACATTGAGGTTAACATTGGAACATGCTTGGTTTGGCTTAGAGTTCCCATTTTCAACCTCTTCTTTGGTTTAGTCATTTGTTTATTTGAGGACAAGCAAATGACAAGTCCGGGGGAGTTGATATATGTATATATTATGGTATTTCGCATTGGCATTTTGCATCATAACCATTCATTTAAGTTGCATTTAGATTCATTCTAGATCACATTGTGTAGAATTCATGCATTGGAGTCCTTACATCTTGCATTTGCATATTTGGTTATTTTTGAGTCATTTTTAGGTGAATTGGAGCTAAACTTGTAGGATTGAAGATCATTGGATGGAGCACTCAAGCATTGGATTGGAGTTGGTCAAGAAAAAAGGAAGAAGGAAAGAGTTTGGTGGAGGATCGATCGTTGGATTGACCACTCTTGGTCGACAAATTGATGAACCAACACGCGGGCAATGTATCCTTGAACAACCAATCGATGGACGTGGCCCAACGAGAAGCAATGAGGAGAACACACAAGGAAAGGGGTTCAGATGATGCGATCTTGACATGAAGTTTGACCCTTGGAGGTTGATGGACCAACCCATGAAGAAGAACGCAGGCGGTCTATGATCCAACTGGACTACACATGAACAAGGCACAGGAAAGCACTTGATCGACTCTCAGCTCGACTTGGACAGTTCGACCCTGGATCGTTGGCTTCCATACTGTCTGGAACTCCCTTCATTGACCAATTTCCCAACAAGAAGTGACTGATGGTCCCTGTTCCACATTATAGCTTATGCAATCCGCCTGCTCGATCACCCGTCACACGACACCAGCCTAATGAAGCCTGATCCGCACGCTATGCTCCGTAATCCACCTAACAACTGTCCACAATCCACCTAACAACTGTCCACCTAACAACCATCCCGCGGACACACCTTCCTCGACCATCCGGTCAACAGGACAACCTCGACCCAACCGCACGTGGACAAACATTTTAGGGTCTGATCCGATTTTTCACAGATCTACCCAAGCCACTATTTACTTGGTTTTATAACCCTAATCTTAGGGTATAAATACCTTAATCCTATCAGAACTTTAGGCCAAGCTAAGCCATTTACATTATTCGATCTAGACATTAATTTTCCTAAGTTTTTCTTAAGAACACTTTGAGAGAACTTGAGAGAAGGATTTGAGACTTTTGGATCATATTCTTTGAAGATCATTGAGAATTTTCTTTTCCCTAATCTTTTCTTATCTCATTACGTTTATGCTTTTATCATTTGCTTTGTTTTCCATTTGCAATATTTGTGAGTAGCCATTAGGATTGTTAAATGTTAGGTAGATCTAGGCTTGGGTAGTTGATCATTGATGCTTAGGTTGTTAGATTCCATCTATTTAGGTGCTCTTAATGTTAGATTCAAATTGATCACTTGAAAATAGATGTTAGGAAAATCATCGCCCAAGAGGTGTTCGATGAAATTCTGGAATGACCTATTTTAGAGCTTTTGTTCCTAGGCCTTTGAGAGATGATGTCTAGGGGATTAGTGAACTTAATGAACCTGTTTTTAATGCTTGTTGGTTAATTTATGTGCAAGAGTTTAGCAAATACTCTTGATTGACATAGAGATCAAGGCCATGAGAGTGGGTTGATCTAGCTTAGTGATGCATGTTCTAGGCTACTCATTATTGTACCTTGTTGCATCATTGGTTAATTGAACTGTCTAGATCATTGCCTTGCCTAAGGCCATTCGCCTTCAATCATCGTTATTTGCTTGATCATTCTTATATTTGCTTTCATTTCAAGTTGATTTTGCTTTGCTTATGTTTATTTGTGTTTAGTTTGATCTTTCTTAGTACTTGTAGTTTTCAATTCCCAACTTTATTTCTTTAACTTAGTTTTGAGTATTGTAAGTCCTATTGAGTTGATTCAAAGTTCTCGTGGGTTCGATCCTCAAGTACTTGATGATAAGTTGTTTGTGCTTGTTGAATTTAATTGCTTGCTTGTCACACTAAAAGAAAACAAACATCACTCATGATCCTGCTTCTAAGATCACTAAACACACACACATAAAAAACAATGAAAATACTAAAAGAAATGAAAATATGTACAAGGATATCATGTGATTGCCTCCAAAATGAAATTGTTTAAAGTCACTAGCTTGACTTTGTTGTTTTGTTCATCACTCCTTAAGACCCCTGTAAGACGCACCAACATTTGGGTATTTTATCCGTAGAAAGGTCAAGTCGACCTTAGTACCATCCTTAACGTACCAAATAACTCCAAAAAAACTGATTTTTGATGGTTTAACTAAATACACAGTGGCTCTACTCACCTTTTCCAGCACAATCTCTTTGTTGAGGAAGTCTCCCTTAGCTCCAACTATGCTAAGAAAGGACCTACCCAAAATGAGTGGGGTGGTTTTGCATTTAGGCTCCATTTCTACTACCGTAAAGTCAGTGGAAACAATGCATTTTTCTCGATCTTGAGAGGGTAGTCCACAAGCTTTCTAACTGGGGACTTAGACGAGATGTTTCGAAATGAGATGGTGGTCCTATGCTCTTACATTTTCTCAATCTCTAGCAGCTTCATTATCTCCACGGATATGACATATACACTCTCCCCTGAATCACATAAAACATCATCAAAACTCAGCTTTCCAAGTGTGCAAGGTGCAACAAAAAGTACCTCGATCGCCTTCCTTAGATAAAATCTTAGGTTCTGGTCATTCCGTATCGAGATCAACTTTAGTGAGAAGGAGCTTTTACACCTTGCTCCAGTTAACAAACATATCCCGCAAGAGTTTCACTTGATCAGGAAGGCCATACAAGTTCTTCATCCGATGTAGGGGAAAACCTATCTCACTCATGTTGGCTTTGAAGTGAGAAATCATATTCTCTTGTGTTTTGGTGAGGAACTTTCCCAGATATGGGAGTGGAGAGACATATGGAGGAGGCTCCACAGTTTATTTACTTACAGCCTCTTTAAGTATTTCCTTGCTATCATTGGTTCATGCTGAATGGCTTTTCTTGGCGCATCTCTAAGCTCCTTATTTGTTCCTCTTGGCTTCAGTAGCCTCAAACTCTTCCCTTGTTACCGTAGTTACTTGTTCAACGTACCCATCACTAGAGTCTAACAAAAAATCTTTACCAAAACTTGGCTCCTCTCTTGCAACTTCAGTGTCCTTGATGACAAATCTCTGCTCAAAGGTCTTGTTCCCAACAAAACCGCTAAGAAGCCTTGCAATCTCTTCGTAGCTTTATCCCTATCATCTTTGTTGAGGACTACACTGCAATACTCTTTCGGGTTTTGCTCAAGTTTTCCCGGTAGTTTCTCAGAAGAACATTGGCTTGTAGAAGCCATATATGCCATTTGGTTCTTAAGAGACTTCACTTGAGCCATGAATACATTTATCCTTACTTGAAGCTCATTGTACCCATTGTACATCTTGGTATATACCTCCACGAACTACCTATTCATGTTTGCTTGCCCCTTGGCATGGATCTCCAATAGTTGGGAAAGCATACCCTTCACTTTGCTATCTTGAGGTAGTGGAAGAGAAGTCTCAGGCTGCTTGGAATAGCCAAGTTGGTTGTTCTCTTGTACTTGGTTCCCATAATTCCTTTGTTGGTGTTGTTTCTCTTGAGGATTCTGAGGAGGGTACACTTGGTTTTGTGGATTCTCCACATTGTTGCTCATGGGAACAAAAGTTGGTCATCTGGTCTTATGGATTTTACACTTGATATTAGTCTTATGGTTCATATATTTTTTAGGTAATTCCCATTGTTGCCAAAAAAGTTTACTTCCTCTTGACCTTCCTCGCAACCCTCAAATACTTTCACTTGGCAACATTGTTGTTACATATCACATTCTCCAACAAAGTTTATAGCTTTTTGTTCAACAAGAAAGATCTTACTAAACTTATCAATCTTGTCGCTTAGCTCCTTGATAATTTGATCCCCAATGCTAGGCTTTTTAATTACTCGATCATAATCTCCAACATAGCAAGCATCGGTTTGTGCAATGTTTTTCACCAAGTGGTCTCCTTTTGTGGCCGTGAGGTTGGCAAAACACCTATTACTAGCTGTGTCTAGTGTACGGTCGATCACCTCTCTTGAGCTCCATGCTGGAAGCTAGTGATTCCATTTTGGAGTTTGGTTGTCTTTTGTTTGGAGAAGAATTTGGTGACGAACTTCCTCATAACAATCTTCCAAGTAGAAACTAAATCAGATGGTATATTCTATTCCAATTGAGAAATGTGGTTCCCCTAAGAGAATGGGAATAATATCATTTTAACCGTGCCCTCTGGGACTCTATTGACTCTCATGGTTCTACACAACCTCTTAAACTGATCTAAGTGACCGAGAGCATATTTCAATGGCAGTCTGTTGTACCAATTGTTCTGAAGCATGTTAATCAAGCTATACTTCACTTCAAAGTTGTGAGTATGAATTAGGGGAACAAGAATCCCTAGACGAGCTCCTCTCAAATTGGGCTCATCAAAGGCTCTAATCGGTTGTTCTTCATGTAGTGGCAGAATCAAAGGAATAGGGTGGGCTCCGACTCCTTTGACGCCTTCCTCGGTGTTAGCAACTTTTAGTTGCTCAACTCCTTGATCAGCCATACCCAACCTAATCAATTGGTCTTCTCGCTGTTTGAATTGTCTTTCTCTTGCTGCCCTTCTACACTCTCTTTCAAGGTGAAACAAGTCTAAATTGCTATCACTAACTCGTCCTTTATGACTTAGAGTTTGCATACACCTACAAGAGAGCAAAAAAGTATCAAGGAGAGTGTAAGTAAACAAGAATATAAAAGTCTCTAGTCAGAAATCAAACCAAATCAAAAAGACAACGTCGCCAACTTGATCACTCGCTTTGTAACAACCAAATAAATACAACTAATGCAAGAAAATATAACCTTGTAGCATTTGAGGTTCGAATATGCAGGAAGCCTAGAATCAACATGATATAATTGCAAGGAATTGATTCAAGCTAGAGAAGAAAGATGATATTTAATAGTAACAAATTACTGAAAGCAAATAAGCAAAACAAACAAGATTCAAATTATTTAAAGGCAATGGGTCTAATGTTAGGCAAATGATCAAGGGATAACAAATGGTTCAAGATAAAATACGGTTCATAACACAAGTGCCATCCAAAGGCATGAGACTCATTCAATCTAAGTCAATATACTCTCGTGGCATCAACCCCATTGTAAGCAATAAATAAGCTAAACTCTCATTTATCAATCTAAGGCTTTACAAACATCAAACACAAGCTCACAAAGACCATTTTTAACCCTTATACTCATTCTTGTTGGCTAGAGAAGGAAAACCCACAAAAAATTCTTTCAAGACTTTCATCGAACACTTCTTGGGCAATGTCTTTCCTCCAAATAAGATTACTAGTCGATCAAACTAATCCTAGCCTAGCATTAAGCACACCTTAAGTGGAGGATCTATATTATGAAAAGCCAAAATAAGTCCCAAAATTCGCCATTTCATGTGTAAAAGCTTAACAGGAGCCTTAGTGGTTGTAGAGATACTCCAATGTTGAGGAATCTACCATAGTCTCCAATGCGCATTGTGTGGAGAACTAACTAAAAAGATTAACCATGTGTTCTTCACCTGCAATTTGGGATCTTTCAGGAATTCCTTTCCCCAGAGTTGGTTTCTCTAATACATCAACTTTTCTCAATATGCATCACTTGTTGAGATGTGATGAGTATACAAAGATTCAAAGGCGAATACATGAAGTTATTATATGGTTCTTATGGCACATATAGAAAGCCCGAAATGCCCTAATTTTTTAAAGGGCCGGCTTAGAATCAAACAGCATCGCAATACAGGCCTTTAAAGAAGGAGAAGAGTGGACTACACTTGCTACGTTCGACAGAATAGAGCAAAAATCAAGACATGGTCCTCACGGTTTTGCCACTACCTAGTGTAAAACTCCTGAAATATGCCTTAAATGCAATTTTGGAACTTCGTGGAACTACAACAGCAAACGTAGTAAGGCAACATGGATAATACAAGATGCGCAAGGCAGAGCTGTCTTACATGGCTGACGCTCGTTCTCTTTTGTATCCCGACAAAGACACGCAGAATTCATAAGCTGTCTATGGGCAACTGAATGCAGAGAACACACAACATGCAAAAATAATATTCAAAACTCGCTCCAACATCTCATATAAAGCATTAACAACTTATAGCTATTATTTGGATATGGCAGAACTAATGGGACAAACTCAACTCAATCTTGTCGCAATTAGTGAATGGTATGCATCCTTTTTAGCGAAGGAAAATAACTAGGTAGCAATGGACATAACTTAGTTAGTTATAATAGGCCGTCGATACCACTCATATATCGGTAATGAGGGTCCAACCTGGATCCAGGATCTCATAGACTAAGAAGCCTCTTCATGAGCTATCAGGAAACACCTTACAATAATATATCTAGATCTTTTTCTTTGTTTTTCAACATTCCTTATGGTGTATTATTTGCTTTTGTTGCTCCTGTATCATTTTTGAGATCATTACCTTAACAAAAGCTTAATAAATTTTCTTTGCAGGAAAAAAAAAAGCTCACAAAGCTATCATCTTTTAGGAGACAATATTAGAAAACAAAAATCCACATTCACTTAGCTTATCTCTGTAGACTTAAGTAACGGGTTCATGCAATGGATCTATTAGAACAATAAATCAAATAAAAGTTAAGATAAACACTTACCTGAGAATAATACATCAAACGAATAAGCAGAATAACAGAAGAAGAATGGAGAATAATATATAGCTGAAGTAAGTCAAAAAAGAAGAAATAGAAAGAAAGGAGAAAGAAGATACTGAGTAAAGCTCAAATCGATTTAGGAATTTTCTAATTAAAACACTTATTGTCTAAAACTAACAGAGCTTAATGGTGTTAAAGAAGGGTTAAAGTTTTATAAACGTTGACTTATCTTTGTTTAAAATCGGCTAAATCAACGAGAGTCTCTATTTAATTTGGTAAATAAGAGAGTTAGTATTTTATTTGGTAAATTGTATAAAGTTTGTGCTTTTTTTTTTACCATTTTCCCTATTAAAAATTGAAAATTTCTCTGTTTTTTTTTAACACAAATCTTCTCAGTTTTTTAATGATTTGTTTTAAAATTTGTAGTAGAGGTAATCCACGAGAATTTGGTTTTGTAGTTTTATAGATGCAATTCATATAAATTGATCGAGTAACTAGATCCTCAAGAGCAATTTTATTTGAGCCTGTAATATTGGTTGCTCATGGTCAAAATATTCAAAGGTTGGTGGTGCTTCATGGGTGGTAAAAGACTTCTTAGGTAGAGTTTTGGCTCACAGTTGAAGAGCCTTCTCGATTTCCCTGACCTTCTAGAATCGAAGTTCAAGTCCCTGCTTGGCGCTTTTGAGAGCATGCATTCATTAAATAAAGTGATATTTGCAGTTGAAGCCATGAAGCTAATCGATGCAGTTGCTGTCAATTCCTATATTTTAACAGACTTTTGCTATCATTTCCTAGCAGTATACTAGGAGTCAATCTAAATGGGTGTACTGCTAGCACTCATAATTACATTCAGGATTGTTGAATGTTAGTTTAAGAATATTTGTATGTTATCTTATGGTTATTTGAATGTTAGTTTCAGAGTATTTGAATGTTATTTTCAGGTTATTTGAACATAGTCTGTTTTTAAAAGATAAGACACACTTCCAATGCTTTTTTGTAGTTGCAGGCATTGGTTATGATTTATTAGCAATGAAAACTAACAATAATTACTTGAATACTCTGCTGCTCTCAGAGAACTGAACAAAAGACTTCACTTTTAATTTCGCTATGACATGTCTTGTATATGATCATCGAATTGTTTGAAACAATTTCGAAGAAGAAGGTGTCCAACCAAATGAATAATCAAAAGTTTACTCAACGAAGGAACAAGCAATACATTGTTTTTATTCATACCAAATAGCTTAAACAACAACAAACTAACCCCATCGAAGACATTCCTCTAATCATCATCAAATACATTAGATGGTTGACAAAGACATCATTTTTTTTTCAATCAAATACTTTGTAAGGTATACAATGACAATGATTAAGAAGCAAATATCCAAAATTAAAGACCACTTCGTCTTCATGTTCAATTCTTTTTTAGTAATTTTGCTCTTTTCCAACTCTTCTTTGATTTCATCGATCACAACTTTGAAATTCTCGATCTCGGATTTGGCATTTTAGAATTCACTCTCCACTGCTCCTACTCTCCCCCAGTTTGTGAGTTTTCGACCGTGAAGATGATATTGAGCTCATTATTAAGTAGAAGAAAGGACTAAACGAGAAGAAAAGAGTTGATAAGAACTTAAAATCGAGAAAGTTAGGGTCTAGGCTAGGGAATTGGGAATTTGGTGTTCTAGGGAAGAAGATAGTGCTAACGTAATATGTTTTGTTTTTAGGTATATTAAAACGTAATTTATCGATTAAGAGAGACAATTAATTTGAATTAACGGGGTTATTTGATTCAGTTTAAGAAGTTAAAGGCGGGGTTAAATGACATGGTCAATAATAAACTGAGGGCTTATTTGGCGGTCAATAAAAAGTTTGATGTTTATTTTGGACGTTTGGGAGTTCGTAAATTAATCTGACCTTTTTGTAAGTTGGAGGCTTCAGGATTCCGGAAATGGCTCACTCGACCCAGTGTTGGTCGAGTGATGTTGGTTGAGTTCTACTGCGCCCTCTTCTTTGCTGCTCTTTTGCTGTGTTTCATCCTTCACCCCGAGTCCATGATCTCCTTTAATTCCATAGCGCTCAACACTCTCCAAATACCTAAAATGACTCCAATGCTGCATGTATGCAATGCAAGTGCAAAGTATGCAAAGATGAACCTAAAAAGATTCTAATATGATGCAAATGTTGTGGGTATATATGGAGAATGAATTAAATGAGACTCATAAAACATGCTAAAATGCATACATATCGACTCCCCCAAATTTGGACCATGCTTGCCTACATGCAAACAAATAAATCTAAGAAGGAAGAGAGGTTGAATAGACATAGAATTTCTCGCTTTAAACAAGCAACTCATCAAACCTAAACTATAATCCACACGTGAACCCCTATTCCATTTGAAAGACCACATTATACTTGCATCCATGCTGAGTATCCAATCCTATAATCACTAGTACTTAAGCTGGTCTCTAAGATCACAAACCTGATCTCTTTTTTCTAGTGCTGGGCGCCTCAAGAGGGACTATCAATCAATGATTGTGTGATTCAAATTCTTTGAAACTTAACAAGATTTTACTTCAACTTTCTACTGGCTCCCTCTCTTATTTATTTCAACGTTCTTTACTTATTTCTTTTTCTTTCTTTTCTTTTTTTTCTTTTTAGCTCTCAAGAATCGGTGTACAGAAGTATGCGAGACTACGAGTTTACGCATCCTCCCAGCTGTTTCATCAAACTATATGCGAGGTAGATATGTGGATTTACACAAGCGTGGGAGAATACATGTTTACGTATTCTCCTAGCTCCTTCATCCGGCCAAGATACACAAAAGTGTACGAGTTTACGCACACCCTGGTTTGTTTTTGAGGCATCCTATCACATAGCAATTCAATTTAATGAAGAGAGGGATTTACCACTTTACAATAGATCATGTTAAGCTCAAGGAAGAAAAACATTCAATGCACCTCAAGGCCTTAAATTGGCAGTTTAAGTTTAATTAGAAGGAATCAAATAAGGCCCTTTCGAGACACAACACAAGCATAAGTTTCCTAGGTAAACGATCTACCCATCAACTTTCTAAAGGAAAATATTGCAAGTCCAAAAGCTCATAATGGTTATTAGATATCAACCTAACAAGATTGCTCATCCTTAGCAAAATGATTCCCAAAACACAAGTGCAGCTAGACTAGATTTGATATGAATTCAACTACATGACACTCTTTTTATGAATTTTGAAAACCTTTTTTGGTTTTTTATGCCTTATATGCTATGCATGATTAAAATATGCTGAAATGAAGTCTTTTGGATTTTCTATGCAATGTGATGCATGATTCAACATGAGAATAAAACTAAGAGACAAAGAAAATATGTTAGTATCCTCTAGTACTGTCCCCCAAACTTAAACTACACAGTCACTTGTGTTGTAAAAGCTTGAAAGAAAATCATATACTAGAAAAGAAAAATAAATGATGCAATGGTATATTCAATGAAGGTTGAAGGTTGGAGTGTGTAACTTACTTAAAGTCAAAGTGGAAGTGTTCATATCCTCTAGCATGTATAAATGGAGGTTTTGGTAAGGCGCATGTGGTTGTTGATCAAGTGGTGCAGCTTAATACATTCTTTGTCATTTGGGTCACACTCGACTGGAGAGGGGTCGTGTGCTGTGGTCGAGTGAGGCATTTCTTGTGCACTTTGGTCAAATTCGACAGTTTCCAGATCTAGTGATGTGCTCGAGTGACCCCATTTGCGCCTCCTATACGCCAAGTTGTCTTCGGATGATTGTCTTGCTGGAGTTGGCTCATGGTTATGTGCTAGCTCGATGGAGATTGAGTGGTATCTCTGGTGTGCTTTGTGAGCTTGAGGTGGCTCATTAGTGGAAGCTCTAGCATATCCTCTTCTTAATTCAACTAGTTGACACCTTAACTCATCCCTTTCTTTCTTATCTTCAGCTATGCCTTTTACCAACCCCTTGACCTTCTTTACCAGCCACTTATTCACCTTCTCGAGCATCCCAATGTGCCTGTGAGCCACTTTTACACCAGCTCCTTGCTTTGGTGCATTGTATTATTTGAAGAAGTAGCTTTCTTGTTCTATGTCATCATCATCCGCTGGTGGAGGAGTTGGAGGAGGCAGGATTGATGTTCTTGGGTCAATTAGGACCTCCAAAGGTGGAATGAAGTCAGTTTTGTTGCTCATTCTGATTGATGTCAATTCTGGGCAAGGGAGGGTGATGAAGGCTCTTGGTATTTCTGGATGTTTAAACATGTAGACAAGCTTCCTACCATAGTCTTTCTTCTGTAGAAACTCAATCCTTCTTTCAATGTCCATGAATCGAGGCTCAACCTCTGATGATTTGTTGATCTTCACTTTGCAAGCATTTAAGATTTGATTAACTACACCTCCAACACAAATCGGTATTGGTGAGTTTTTCTTAGCATTGGTCTTGCCTCTACGTCAGTAGGTAGTTAGATAACTAGCAAGTAAAAATGCTAACCCTGCATCGTACTCATCTCCTGATATGGGTGCACCATTTGCTTATTCTCCCATAACCTCCTTAAGAGCAGTCACAAGCATCTATATTACTCCAACATTAATTGGCCATGTAGAATTTCTTGCAAAGAAGATGTTGGCAATTGCTCTGCGCATATAGCTCATACATGGGTATCAGATCCAATTACCCTTACAATAAGATGAATCAAATTTCTCTGTACCACTTATCATATTCCAAACCTCAAACTCATCCTCATAAGTGTTTGGAAAATGGTTCAGTACACTTCTAAAATGGAAAAGTACCTAAATTTACTTCAATGTAAAGTTGTACTTTATCCGGTATAGTGTGAAAGTAATGTACCCTCCAGCATACTCGTGATACTCTCATCATACTCATGAAGTGGATTATGGCAAGGAACTGCATAGTTTCCTTTACATAACTTCTTGAGACCTTGGACATAAAAGTTGATATCGAAGAGAAGATCTACGTCTCTTGTGATCCTGAGTGCATCCATAGTCTCACAGTAGGGGTAGCAAGTCCCTAGGAAACCCATTTTCTTCAGCACTAGATAAGCTCCTTTGGGATTAGATTGCTCCAAGACCGATTTTTGTCCATTCTCGGCTTGATCTATTGTGTAGGTTCCTCGTGCTTCTTTCTATGAATACCCGCCTCTCATCAAATCATTTATGACCCTTGTGACTTTATCCTCTTGCTCAACACCTTCTCCATTACCAGAATCTTCAGCATTAGCCTCATCTTCTTCCATACGCTCAGCATCATGTGTGGAGCTTTCCTCAGCTATTTCTTTTTCTCTTTTTGATTGAAAAACCAATCTCTTTCCCAAAATAGTGTTGCGTCTTCGATCCACTTCCTCATCAAAATTTTCAGAACTCTCCTCAGCAATCGCTTCCTCTTCTATCTGTTCACTCACCTCAGGGGTTCCCCTTCATTGTCTGATGGAGAAGCTGACTTGTTTTCCTTTCCTTGCTAGGACATCCTCTGCCAATTCCCAGTATTGTCTATATCTTTGAACTTGTCTATTCTCTTGAAAGCGCCTATCACTTAATCTCTCAGAAAACTTGAGCTGGACATTACAACTGAGGAATTGGAGGCAAGAAACTCACAAAATTAGCTGGAGCAACTAAAATCGACCCGGTAACTTGTTTGGAACTCGATCGAGTATAATATGTCAGCCGCTTGATCAAAAGCTCAAAACTATACAACTATAACTCGACTACTTGACTCGCTTAACCCTTGGTCAAGTTGGAGATTTTCTGCACTGAACATGAGCTTGAAACAAGAGAGAAAAGCTATGATGTGAGAGAAAATAAGAATACAAATGAGTGTGTGGTGATTGGTGAAGTGGATAGCCGAATTTATAGAGGAATTTTTGGTGAATGAGTCAAAATGCATGTGATTCAAATTGCAGACAAGCTCATGTGATGGTATGACAAAAGTACAGAATATTTTCCTTGGATGACTCATTCTTGTCTTCCATGCAGTCAAAGCTGCTCAAAGGCGAGTCCTTTCACTCATGTCAGTCTCCCACTTAGCTAATGAAGCCAAATGCATGTGATACCAGCTGGAAGCAACCAACTCGAGTGGGTCTCTTGATCTGCCAACGGTCGAGTTGGTTTTTTTCCCTTTCTAGAAGCTTATTTTTTGCACGTTACTCATTCAATGACTGTCCATAGCTTGTTATGGCTCATTTCCCTGCAAGAAAATCTTTTGCATGCAAGAAATAAAATGATAAAGTAGACTTAGTGTAATGAGTGGTGAGCTTAATCCAATAACCAGTCAGTTAATTCTAGGATTAAAGCCTAAGATAATATTCTAGAGGAAATAAAATATGTGACCAAAAATTGGATAATACAATTAGTGAAAGGTAAAAATGGTATGAGAAAGTGGGTCATCATGTCAGAGTTTGTCCCTTCCGCCCTTTATTCACTTGGATGCATTACCACAAAAAAGATATAAGTGCTCAGCCTCCTCAATTAGGACCATGAGAAAGGACAAAGGCATGTTAATTCTTTTGCTGACCACTAACTCGCGTGGGCCCCTTGACCGTATGGTGGTCGAGTTTGCTGATTATTGGCCACAGAATTTTAGCTTGTGTGGGGTCCTGATTGAGTTCATTGGTTGAGTACAAATTTTCTTGGATCATTGGGTTCAACCTTCCCTAATTATTGTCTTAAACATTGTACTCAACCCTATTCCATTCGTTTGACCTGAAAGAACACAACAACACCCAAAAACAACTACAAAAAATAATATAGCAAAGATAAAAATAAAATATGTACAAAGGATATCATGCGACTACCTCCCAAGTGCGCTCGTTTGTAGTCATTAAGCTTGACTTTCCACACCCACCAGAGGTGGGGTGGTTTGTCGTGAATAAGTGAAGTTCTCTCTGGAATTGTCTCATTAGCCAAGTAAGGCTTGAATCTTTTGCCATTTAGTGTGAAATCTTCACCATCCTCGTTGGTAAGAGTTATTGCTCTATTTGGTCAGACCTCTTGTACTCTAAATGGACCAGACCATCTGGACTTCAACTTTCCAGGAAACAACTTAAACCTTGAGTTGAATAGAAGCACTAGATCACCAGCTGTGATCTTTTTGGGTGCAATCTTCTGCCTTAGTATATTCCTTGTAAACTTTTGAGCTCTCACAAGCTTCAAGTCTGATCTCATCTAACTCATATAGATCCATAGGTATCTTCTCTTGAGCTGTCATGAGGTCAAAATTCAGAAATTTTATAGCCCAAATCGCCTTGTATTTGATCTCAACAGGGAGGCGGCATGACTTATCACATAGCAGCTGAAATGGAGTTCTTCTAATGGGAGTGTTGTGAGGCGTTTTATATGCTCATAATGTGTCATCGAGTTTTACAGCCCAATCTCTCTTAGATGCACCAATAATTATTGAAAGTATAACTTTAATCTGCTTGTTTGAGACCTCAACCTGACCACTAGTCTGTGGATCATAAGGTTAAGCTACTTTATGCTTAACTCCATAATTCCTCACTAAGTTCTCAAACAACTTGTTGATTAAATGAGATCCTCCATCACTGATTGCAACTTTTGGAACTCCAAATCTGGAGAAAATGATGCTTTTGAATAGCTTCAGCACCACTTTAGTATCATTAGTTGGGCATACTATTTCCTCAACCCACTTGGAAATATAATCAACTGCTACTAGGATGTAACGGTTCCCATGTGATGGTCGATTGAATTGCCCCATGAAGGCTATCCCCAAGTAGTCAAACACCTCAATCTAAAGAATTGGATTCTATGGCAATTCATTCATTTTGCTGATGTTGTCTATTCTTTGACAAGGACCACACTTGGAGATGAATATCAGAGTATCTCTGAACATAGTAGGCCACCATATAGCCACTTGCAGCACCTCATAAACAATCTTTAATGTGGCAAAGTAACCACTGTATGCTGAACATTGAAAATGCTTTAAACAACCCATCATACTCTTTCTTGTACATGTAAGTGTCATCCCAAAAGTAGGGGTTCACATCTCTCAAGAACTTCTTCTTTTGATAGGAATCCAAAACTTTAGCCACATCACCAACAACAAGGTAGTTGACCAAGTCTGCGTATCAAGGCAATATAGCTCCAGCGAGCTTGTTTTTGGGGTGAAGATGATTTTCCACAACTTTAAGGCTGCACTCAACCACCTTTAGGTTGAGTATGTTGGTCGAGTGTAGCCTCTTGGCTTGACTTTATATAGTTTTAAGTGCCATGAGCTGCTCTTCTGGCATTGAATCGTCTATGAGGATTGGATCATCAATCATCATCCTGGATAAATGGTCAGCAATACCATTCTCGATCCTTGGCTTATCCAATACCTGAATGTCAAATTCCCGCAACAATAGAATCCATCTCAGCAGCCTTAGTTTCACATCCTTCTTTTTCATCAAGAACATCAAGGTTGAATGATTGATGTGTACAATTACCTTGGAACCAACAAGATATGATCTGAATTTCTCAAAAGCAAAGACCACATCAAGAATTTCTTTCTCAGTAGTGGCATACTTGATCTGAGCATAATCGAGTGTCCTACTTGCATAGTAGATGACATTGAGCTTCTTATCCTTTTTATGGCCAGTATAGCACCAACTATGTAATCACTTGCATCACATATAATCTCAAATGGAAGATCTCAATATGGAGCTTGGACAATTGGTGCACTCACTAAAGCCTTCTTAATCTGCAAGAAAGCTTCAAGACAAGCTTCATCAATTTTAAACTTAGTCTCCTTGAATAATAGGCAAGTCAAATAGCCTAGCAATCTTGGAGAAGTCTTTGATGAACCTCCTTTAGAACCCTGCATGAGTCAAGAAGTTTCTAATACTCTTAACCATCTTTAGAAGCTGCAACTGTACCATGACATCAATTTTGGCCTGATCAACCTCAATCTCTTTCTCTGAAATCTTATGACCCAAAACAATCCTTTCCCTAACCATGAAATAGCACTTATCCCAATGCAGCACAAGGTTTGTCTCCACACTCCTGCTAAGTATCCTGCAAAAATTCGAAAAACAAGAGGAGAAGGAAGAATCATAGAAAGAGACATCATCCATGAAGACCTTAACTATCTCCTCAATCAGATCAGAAATTATCAAAGTCATGCAACGTTGAAAAGTGGCAGGTGCATTACACAATCCAAATGACATTCTACTATATGAAAATGTGCCATATGGGCAGGTAAATGAGGTTTTCTCTTGGTCATTTGGTTGAATAGGAGTTTGGAAGAATCCACTATACCTATCAAGAAAACTGTAGTAAGGATGATTAGCTAATCTTTCAACCATCTGATCAATGGAATGTAATAGAAAATGATCTTTCCTAGCTGAAGAATTAAGCCTTCTATAATGAATTCACATGCGATGACCAGTGATAATCCTAGTAGGAATCATGTCATCTTTCTCATTCCTAACAACAGTAATTCTTCCCATTTTAGGAACGCAATGAATATGTGAAATTCACTTGCTATTAGAAATTGGATAGATCACATCAGTATCTAACAACTTAAGAATTTACTTTTTCACCACTTCTTTAAGATTAGGATTCAACCTCTTTTGAGGCTCAATGCTTATATGTGGTCTGTTTTCTATATGAATCGTATGAGTGCAAATACTAGGTGATATGCCTCTAATATCAGCTAGAAAATATCATTTCGCCTTTCTAAACTTTTTCAGTTCATTCAATAGCATGTTCAGTTCATCATCATTCAAAGCATCATTGACAATCCCTGGATAAGTGGAATTAAGACCCACTTTCGGTGCCTTGAGCTCAGACCAGTAATCATTGACAGTTTGAGAGGTGCACTCGACCACATGCAACTCAAGTTAAATTGTCGATTTTGGTGAAAGTATTGTCAGATCTCGGCTCGCTGAATTTGACATTTCCTTAGTTGATGCCTTAACCTCAGAACTTCCTTCAACCAACTCCTCTATCACAACTGACCCATGAATTGGCTTGTGATAATCCAAAAGCTTCCCAAAACACTTAGCTTCCTTTCTCAAATACCCATCAGCAGCTGCTTTGTCAAAGCAACTTGTAAATGATCTTGTGCTGCTAATTCTTCCAAAAACTCATGAGCTAGAACATCCATCTCTTGAATTTAGAACACCTAACCTTCAATGGTTGGCTTCTTCATCACATCATTGATGTTAAACTTCATCTTGAAGTCCTTACTTACCCAGATTCAGTTCAGTCATTCCACTCTTCACATCAATTACTGCATAAGGTGTAGCCCAGAATGGTCTTCCAAAGAGCAATGGATCCGTAGGCTCTTCATCCATCTCCAATACTACAAAATCAGATGGTATTATTACACCACCAATCATGACAGGTAGATCCTCTAAAATTCCATGAGGAATCCTCACACTCCTATCAGCCAAGACCAAAGAGATCTTGCAAGACTTATAGTTGCTAAAACCCAGCCTTTGGGCAACAGAAAGTGGCATGAGGTGAATGGTTGTACCCAAATCGCATAAACAGTTGTTAAAGGTTAGAGGACCTAGGGAGCAAGGGATTGTGAAGGTAACATGATCATCAACCTATTTGTGTTCTCACTTTAACTGCATCTTTCTAGAACATTTGATAAGGATCATTAACATGAATGCATCTAGGATAGGAATCTCCACCTCTGGAAGAAAGACAATTGAGACTTATAAGGAGGGGGAAGAAATGACTTTCTCTTTTCCTGAGAAGCTACTAGTTTTTAGCATCAAAAGGTGATACCCGACCACCTTCATGTCGAGTACATTAGTCGAGTTGCATATCAGGTGATGCGTCAGGTAAGATTTTCCCCATAAAAGGTTGCACGCAACCACTATCAGGTCGTGTAGGTTGGTCGAGTTTGACCTCTAGAGTTGATTTTTCAGCCTTATCTTTGATTAGGCTATCATCCTCTTCCTGATCTTTACTGTCTTAAGTATGTTTAGCACTCTCAATACGAATAAGCAACTCACGTCCACTTCTCAGAGTAATGGCTTTAGCATGATATTCCTTGGGGTTTTGACTCGCTTTCCTAGGGAGTTGCCTAGTTATCTTCATAGTAGAAGAAAAGGAAGCTTGCTGGTTCTCTACATATTCCAGCGTTGCATTCAATGTCTCAAACTTCTTTTTCATTCTCTAGATCATTGTGTGAAGCATCGATCTTGGTATGTACCTCAACAAACTTCTTTGTCATCTCAGTAGTTGTAGCAGTCTGACCCTTAAGAATCTGTTGGAGAAAACCCATAACTTCTATATCTTGTTGAGGAGGCCGCTGAGTTGGTACTTCGTACCCAGGTGGTACGCTGGAACTAGCTGAAAGCTCTGGTGGTATTGTTTCTTAGGCACATAAGCTTTAATTAGAACCGGTTGGGTTTTTGGTGGATAAACTTGGTCTTGAGGGTTAGCAACATTAGTGTTCCAGTAGGAGAGGTTTGGGTTCTTCTTGTAGCTGTTTTACTGCTTGTAACCTCCTCCTTGATTATGCACAAAACTAACCCTTCAACCTGATCATCCTCCTAATCCTGAACTTTTCCTTGTTCAAATACAAGGTGTACTTGTTTCTGATGCACCAACAACGACTTATCTAACTTCTCATTCAAAGCCTTGATCTATTTCCTACTAAATGAGTCTGAATCAGTCACACCTCTCATGCTTCTGTTGTAGTTCTCTCAATATTGCCCATCCTCTTGTGCAAGGTTTTCTACCAATTCCAGCCATCTTCAACATCTTTGTTCAAGAAATTACCATTGTTAGCTGTATCCAAGAACATGTTATACTTGGGGAGAACACCCCTGTAGAGTGTGCTAAGTAATGATTCATTGTTGAATCCATGATGAGGATACTGAGATTAGTAAGTCTTGAAATGCTCCCAAGCTTCAGAAAATATCTCTGAGTTGTTTTACACAAAACCAGATATGGCATTGTGGAGCTTTGCAGTTGTGGAATTAGAGACGAATTTAGCAAGAAAAGCCTTCTTCCACTAATCCCATGAAGTAATGGTTCCCTGAGGCAAATGATTCTCCCATATGTGAGTCTTGTCCCCAAGAGAGAATGAGAACAACCTTTGCTTGAAAGCATCTTCAATAACTCCATTGATCTTGGTCAGTCCACAAAGTCTTTCGAACTCATCAAGGTGATCCACGGGTCCTCATAAGGCAGTCCATGTAGCTTATTACCTAAGATCATGGAGATGAGACTGCTCTTGATCTCAAAGTTGTTATTGTGGATTGTTGGTGGAGTAATCCCATGTCTCTGGGTGTGAATACTAGGTGCATCACCAACTCCAATGAGTCTTGGCTTTCTAAATTAAGCCCCATGTACATGAGGTACTTGATCATTTGACCCTTGTGGTGTGGTATCTTCCATCTCTACTTGATTCGAGTGATCATCCTGAATTATGTCCCTCTACTCTCTCAATTCACGTGGACACAAGTTGATGTTGTCAAGGTACATGATCAGATTCTGATTACCCTTGGACCTAGTTCGCATGAACCCAATAATCCAACCCAGAAAACGGCACTCGACTAGATATCAGCCGAGTTTGCGAAAATCTGGTCTCAATTGAAGAACTCGACCAGGAATATATCAAGTGACCTGGTCGAGTGAGCCTGAAAATCACCAAAATAGAGAAGACTAATGTTAGCACCTTCTGTAATCAAAAGTAACAAGAATCTGGTCTCAAGAGATCTAAAATTCCAAATGTAATAAGTAAAACACCCAATTGGCAACAACGCCAAATTGATACAAGGATTTTAATATAACTTTGTTATCAATTCCTATCACATATCTGATCATTACAACATAATAGGTATCAATCCAAATGGATGTACTACTAGCACTCAGAATTGAAATGAATTTACCAAATCCAAGCCAGATATAATCAATGGTTTTCTAGCAACCTAATGAATAGAAAGTAAAATGCATAAGATTAGAAAACAGAGATGAAACAGAGCAAGTAAAACAAAGCAATAGATGAAAAACAGAGTATGAAATTCGAATGAACAATAGGTGAGTAATACGTTCAAGAGGAGTAGGATAATCGATCAGTGCTTAGCTAGGGATTATCATACTTGATTAACAACCTATTTAGATGATCTCTAGGCAACAAATTTAAAGCAATCAAAATCACTCTCATGACTATGAACACAACACAAGTGTAAACAAATCTAACTCTCATTAGTGATCCACACTTGTGCAGGCATAAAGAAATAATCTATTCTAGCCAATAGACACTCTAAACAATCAATATTTTGAGTTAGAAGTGAAAATCTCAGTCCTTTGTTCATTAAAGGATTTTCACAAACACCTTATGGGTGGGAAATTACAAACATCATATTTCAAGTGATTAGAATGAAATAAGCATTAAGACAACCTAGACTGAAGAGATCTAAGGATGAATGAGGAAGATCCCTAGATCTACATTGATCAAGTCAATTTCCTCATGAACCCTAAGTGATATACTCACAAACCCACATAAAATGTAAAAAAACCAGAAATTGAAATAAATTGCATAATAAGAAAGAGCATAATAAAATGAACATGATTGAGAAAAGAAGTAAATGCAAATACTAAATTGATTAAACAGTTTTAGCATCAAAGTGGCAAATTACAATGGCAAAAGAGAGAAAGGTTCTTTAAAACTTTGTCAAAAGCAGAAATAAAATGTAGTGGTCTGTTTGTGGGTCTAAATGGATATTTATAACACACATTACATAACTTTCAGTCAAACACAGGGTAAAAAAGTCAACAAACTGAAAGATTAAAAGTCACTCAACCAAGTGTTGGCCGAGTAAGTTTGGTTGAGTACCGAATGTGTCTTCATGATTCTGGAAATGGCTCACTTGACCCAGTTTTGGTCAAGTGGGGTTGGTCGAGTTATACTGCGCCTTCTGCTTTGCTGCTCCTTTGCTGTGTTTCATCCTTTAGTCAGAGTCTATGATCTCTTTTCAGTTTAGAGTGCTCCAAATACACTCTCCAAATACCTAAAATAACTCCAATGCAGCATGTATGCAATGCATGTGAAAAATATGCAAAAATAAACCTAAAAGGACTCTAATATGATGGAAATGCAGTGGATATGTATGCATAATAGACTGAAT
Source organism: Lepidium aucheri (assembly GCA_900406435.1). Classification (NCBI taxonomy): domain Eukaryota; kingdom Viridiplantae; phylum Streptophyta; class Magnoliopsida; order Brassicales; family Brassicaceae; genus Lepidium; species Lepidium aucheri. Next base: position 66,139 of record OVBA01000310.1, read on the forward strand.
GAGACTCCTAAATATGCTGAAATGCGTACATATGACTCATCAGAAATCTTCCTCGTTGAGGGCTTGCTTCTCTGGCTTTTTGATTGAGGTTACAAAGCCTTTTGATGCAGCAAAGCTAGTTTATGAACCGAGATCCATCAACATTGGCTGCTTTCTCATCGCCCAAAGTGTTATTCGCGAGGGTAGAAGACTGTTATATGTCACAACTTTCTCTCTATCGTGGCTCTGGTCATTCTTTGAGTTTGAGAGTCAATTTTGCCTCTATTGCATTTTTTCTTGAGTCTTTTTATCTGTTTTATTATTATCGTATGCATTTAATGTTTGGCTTGTTATTATGTTGTTGGTGATTACCACTGGTAGTTCTATATCATTAAGTCAGTTGTTGGCAATAGTTAATATTGTAACCCTCTCGTGAGGATAGAAGGTTTGTATCTTTACCATTTAAATGGTTTATATAACATAAAAGGATAAAATAGTTAATATGTGATGCTAGAAGATGCTAGGTTGATCTTTAAAATTCATATTGCTAAGAGCAAAACAGAAGATTTTTGAGATGATAATTCACTAAATTTAGAAAATATACAGCAAAATCTGGATATAGGGTGGAGAATAACATGTCTCTATGTCACTTCGGTAGCTATGTTCTAACTGTTCATGCCTTATAGGAAGGATTTTGGAAACTTAAAATGTTCATCAAAGATTAAACATTTTATATAGCACGTATTATTTGGTTGTGTAGCTGTAAAATATAGTTTGAGAAATCGACGGGTCTATTATGAAACATAAAGCAAACCAGCACATTTAAGATCGAGACAATCAACCATTTCTTTTTTCGATGTCTTCCAGCCTATCAAACATGGGATCTGTCCAAAATCACATAACCACGAATAAGTTTCCAGTTCCTTCACTACTTTTGAATATTGAATTCCTATGCTAGAGAATACCAGAGATAGTGGGAAAAAGAAGTTTCCCATGGATTTTATGGTATGGAAAATAAAAAATGATAAAGTCTTTTCTGATATTGATTAGGAGCCAAATGAACAGGTGAAAATCACATAATTAGAGGGAGAGGCGTGGGATATAGCCCACAAAGGGTTGGAGTATGGGCCAATACAGTGCTTACTTGAAAAGAATCTTTGTGGAACTTACTTTTCAGACCATGATAGGTCTCCAACTTTTTCAAGGCTATATATATTTTGTTGATGATTTTTGGAACGACTTGAAATACATCTCAAAGGGATGATTTTGCTTTGATGATGGCATTGATGGTTTATGCATGGGGGCACGTGAAGTTTATCGGAACCTATCTCCTCTCCATGATTTCCATGGGGAATCCGGAGGTAATCATATTGTCGGATTGTGCGGAAGTGTTGAAAAAATGGTTCAACCTAAGGAGTGGACGGCTTTCAGATCTTAATTAGGATACTTCACAAGACTCAGTTTCTTGTTTTTATGTTATGACATTTCTCTAGTTCATAGGTCCTTAAATTTTGAAGTTGATTTTTTGGCCCATAATTTTAGAAGATTTTTCACGAACTTGACTTTTGTAGATTTTTCAACACTGTGCTAACTGTTTTAAAAAATGTTTTTATGAAATCTCACCATTGACAAAATGAAGCAACTCATATTATAAAAATTGAAAATTGCACTCACCACCCTATCCACTTTCTAAATTGCGCTTTATGCCACAATTCGTGCTCCTTATGATTGATGCCACTTCTCGGCAAGCAAAATAACTATTATACCCCCTGATAAACGGTTGAGATTCTCAATAGTTTGAAAGTGGTTTATTATCTTCCCCTTATCAACTAAAACCAACGTTCTTATTATTCAAAAACAGAGAAAGTGTCATTAGTACTCAAACATCTCTCTCTCCAAACATTCTCTCTCAAAATTTCTTTGTACACTAACGAGGATGAATCTTAACCAAAAATCTCAAGTAAGTTTATCTTCAATCTTTCATTCCATGTTTTTCCACTTTGTCAAGAGTGTTTTGGTTCGAATTTTATTTCTCAAATTGGCGACAAAGTTTAAAAGTTTTTTGAATATTCTGGTTCTTAGCATGTTAATGTTTAAAACCCAGAAAGGATTTTGAATCACATTGTTCATCTAATTCTTGTCAAATCTATCTCTCTCTAGTTCCCTTTAGATTTCTAGATTTCTTTCTTCGAAACCCTTTTCTTTGGTTGTCTAACTTTTGTTCTAATTCGATGTCCAATCGAACAATATCCCTTGTCATCACTGGTTTTTGGTCACATTGATCCATCTGATTATGTCTAGGGTTTCACTAATTACAAATTTCTCCATCTTATAATGTCTAGTGTTTCGCTAAATATGATTTCAGTAATTAGGGTTCAATTTCCTCATTTCTTAGTTCTGCAATTCGAAGATGCCTTTTGTAGACATATTCTATTCTATGATGTAATAACTTGAAATGTTGTTTTAATGGTCAGTTTAGGTTTACCAATGGCCATGGGATCATTGAAAGGTATGTTTGCGTCTGTTGCTGTAGCCAAATCGTCTAATAAATAGGTTAGATAGAGAGATGGGACGTCTGATGTGCAAAACAATTCAGAAGTTGATGTTCAGAGGCTGCCTAGAAAACTCTTTTCATCTGATACTCGTGTGATGGGTGGATCAACTTGGCCTCTAAGATTTCTTTTTTGCTTGACACTGCCAAGATTTTTGAAGGAACTGAAGACATGCAGTGCCTAAAAAATCCAAAATTTGGTTTGCTTTTTCATTTGCCCATCCACAAATGTAGATTTTCAGGCAAATTTGTCCACAACATTCTGTGTAGATCTCTCTTGACAAAGAAACGAAATAGGATGTGGATTGTCTTTGGTGAACGTCCCCTCTGAATTTTCTTTTGAGATTTTGCTTTGGTCACTGATCTAACATGCAGACCATACCCACCTAAGAAGGTTTTGGATCGAATGCAGTCTCTGCCTGAAGGGAAGGATGCTCAGTAGAATACACTCACTGGTGAAAAGAAATTGATGCATGTTGATGAGATGTTAAGGTTTTTGAAAGTTGACAAGCATTTACCAAAGGATGAAAAAATGGATAGAAGCAGAGTTATGAGGCTGCGATATTTGTTTTTATTGATGGTGTTCTTGTTGCTAAATCTGCACTAGCGAAGGTCTCGCATAAAGTGGTAGAAATGGTGAGAGATCTAGATATGTTCGTGCAATATCACTCGAGAAGGGATAGGTTTTTTTTACTATTGAAATGATGAAAGTCTGCGACAATGTCCGGGATGATAACATCCTCATTGACAATTTATTGCAGTCTCATAGGACATTCCACAGCTTCCCCATTGCATGTCAGCTTTGGATGTTTAAAATTTTCCCTATGATAGCATCCATCCTCCTCGCTTCTCACGATGATAAGATGATATGTGATATGCCATTCACAAAAGATGGACTTCACGATGCTTCCATAATAAGAACATCCTTGATGCTGAATATGACCCGAAGGTGACAAAAAAAATTCGTACACATATGTACTACACACATTTGTTCTTTTTGTTAACAAAAACTATTTTGAAACTCGTTATCAGGTTTTGGTAACATCTATATTGCCAAGAGACGTCACTGAAGATATCAGTTTTGAAGATGAAGTGGAGGACGATAATGTTGTATATGTGCAAATTTTAATTGAAAAAGGTGTGTGTTTCACTTAAGAAATGTGATAAGGTGGATAAGCATCCAAGCCTCAGAGCTGCTAAAAAGAAAATCACCAATCAAGGGTAGCCAAAAGATGGACAAGTACTTAAAAAAGGGCTTCTAGCAAAAAAGTGGCAGAAGATAATGGTGAAGAACATGACACAACATATGTTGATATCACAGATGTCCTTGAATTCAAGTCAAAGAATTGGTGGACATAAAACTCAAAGATGTCCTTAAAGCTGAGTCTATAATCATAGCCCAAAGGGTTGAGATCAGCATAATGAAAAGCTTGGAAGAGATGGGAATTATGTCTACAGTAAGGAACACCCTTCCAACTACCACAACTCGAGTATCTCTAAAGCCTGGTCCGTCTGTGGGTCCAAAAGACGCGGCATTAGATCAGTCCTTTTGGAAATAATACAAAGGATTTCATGGGGTGCTTGGTTAATTGAATGAGTTTCTTAGTTTCTAAGCACCACCAAATTTATTATTTTCCTTATACTCTAGTTTCTAATGTCTATATTTAACTCTAGGACAAGACCGTAAAGGAATTCGAGAAGTGTGCAAGTGAGCCTCCCAAGAAAGATCAAGATGTTGATTTAGCTTACAATACTTCTCACCAAGAGATTGATAAGGGCAAGGGACTACTTGGCTTAGAATCTCAACAATGAAGTGTTGGTCTCAATTTAGAGACGTCCATTGATGTTAGCAACGAGATATTTCTTTTTTGGTTTCTCCCTACCTCTTCTAATTGAAATGTCCGCACCAAAACTCTAGGATATACCAATCCAATTGTGAAGGACACAAAGGATGTCACCAGCACTGGACATAGTGCTGCAACAACATAATAGCCAATGTGGATATGTAAATATTTTATTATTCACTGCATATATCTATGTCTAAACTAATTAACAAACCTGAATATTATGATAAGCAAGAAAATTTGGATATTGGGACAAACTTTGAAAGTGTTAATAAAAAAGCGAGAAAATGGTTCTGAATCAGGTTCAGAACCGAAGAACAAGAAAGAGAACGAGAACGAGATCCAAAAGACTCACTTATGCATGCTGATGAAGTAAGCAAACATGGTAATTTACGAACAACACATCCAACAGGGGTATGTAAATATGCCATCTCACACTGGACATATCTAATCTAATTTAAAATATGTAACATTAGGATAAGCATGATAATATGGATATTGGGGCAAACAATGAAAGTGAGAATGAAATAGCGGTCAAAGATGGTTCTAAATCAGGTTTTCAACCAAAGCTATGTCATATAATACCATTACCTATTTTGTTAATTAATGGATATAATTAATTGTGTTAAATTCATTATAAGCTTGCAACCAAGAACAAGTTCCAGAATCCAGCACCTCTGCCTGCTGATGAAGGAAGCAAACAATCTTTCGGGAAGGATATCAGAAAAACAAAGGAGATTTTGGTAATATAAAACTACTTATTTTATGTCAAGTTTAATACCACAGCAATCATACAAAATCAATTCATGTCTTTTGCTATATTCAGCATGTAAGCTGTGGTGATATGACAAAAGATGCACCAGCGGATGCGAAGATGTCTCCAAATGCGGTACCTTTTGCATTTTTTCACTTAATAATATTTGTTTGACTGCCAATCATGACGTCCATTATCATTCAGATCGATGATATCTTGGAGGAAAATACACAGACAACGATAAGACAAACAACAAGGGTGAAACAAAGAAGGCTTCAAAACGCACAAGGGCGACACGACTTGGAGCAGCTCAATCGTGAACCAGAGGGCCTTTCCCAAAGCTAATATCGGCTTGATCCGACCTGAGTCTTAGGCCGATCCATATTTGGCACCAGCTGATCCGACTTGGAATCCCACCGACGTGCTAGTCACGCCCAAACCAGAGGACGTCTCAGCCGGTCCCACTAGATTCTCGGTTGATCTAGTGAAGTGGAGTCACTAAAACACACCTTTTATCTTAGGTCTAATCCGGTTTATCCCGGGTCAACCCAACACATTTTTAGGGTTGTCCTCTGCACTATTTTAGAGCAAGAACTTTTGATCTGAGCCATCAACCAACTAACTTTTTCACACTTTTGGCAAAGATTTGGATCTTTATCCATTGGACACTTGTTTGACGTTTTGAGGATTTGGAGAAGATTTGAAGGATTTGTAAAGAATTTTATGAACATATTTGTATTTCATTCTCCTATTAAGAGCTTAGTCTTTACCTCTTCTCTCTTTCTCTTTATCATTTTAACTAGGTTTATCATTAGATTTGTTATTTGTGTGAATATGTGTGAGTAGTATTCTAATGGGTTGAGGGTTAGGTAGATCCATGAGTTTAATAATTGATTCTTGGTGCTAGGATTGCAAGATCTATAGATACTCCATGCTTAATCATAGATTTAGTCTGATCAATAACTAAATTTGATGGGAGGAAAGACATCTCCAGAGAAGTGTTCGCTGAGAATCTTGAAATAACTTTTTTGGGGTTTTCCTTCCCTAGCCAGCAAAAGCTGAGTGTTAGGATGGAAAATGGTCTTTGTGAGCTTGTGTTTAATGCTTGTTAAGCCTTAGGTTGACAAATGAGATTTTAGTTTGCATATTACTTGCATAGGGGTTGATGCCACGAGAGTGGATTAACATGGATCAAATGAGTCTCATGCACTATGATGGTGCTTATGTAATGAACCCTAGTTTATCTTGAATCATTTGTTATTCCCTTGATCATTTGCCTAACCTTAGACCTATTGCCTTTCAATCATTTGAATCATTTGCCTAACCTTAGACCTATTGCCTTTGATAATAAGGAACACCCTTCCAACTACCACACCTCGAGTATCCCTAAAGCCTGGTCTGTATGTGGGTCTGAAAGACAAGACATTAGATCAGTCCTTTTGGAAAGAATACAAAGGATTTCATGGGGTGCTTGGTTAATTGAATGAGTTGCTTAGTTTCTAAGCACCAACTATGAGACTCTTTTGATCCATGTTTGCCTAACTTTAGACATATTGTCTTTGAATCATTTGAATCTTGTATGTTTTAATTCTTTGCTTTCATTAATTTGTTACTAAAAATATCATCGTCCTTCTCTATCTTGAATCAATTCCTTGCAATCATATCATGTTGATCCTAGGCTCCCTATGAATTCCAACCGCATTTATTGTATATATTTGGTTGTTACAAAGCGAGTGATCACTTAACAGTGTTAAAGGTGGGTTAACATATAAACGTTAACTAATCTTGGTTTGAAATCGGCTAGGTCAATAAAATTTTTTTTTGACAACTTTTAATTTCCTTAAGAGAGAAAAGAGGAAGGTGCAAAGTTATACAAGGCTTTAATCACTGGTTAATCCTCTAACAGAACGAGTGAGGAAATCAGATTGGTGATTTAGAGACATAAAATTACACACATAGAAGGATCTAAAAAGGGTTTTCAAATAAAACAATTCTTCGACGTAAGGAGAGAAAGCAGGCCACTCATCTCGAGCTAGAACTATCTCCAATACATCCAAGCAAGCTGCCACTAGGTCAACCTCTAACATGTTAAGGGAAAAGGGACTAGTCATCACCGAGATAACCACTTCAACTTTAGAACTTAACGCAGAAAGACTCCTCGGAATAGCACGAGCACCCATGCAAGCACCCTCCACAAAATCAGGGAACAAGAACCATCCAATGTCTGAGAACATATAAATAGCTTTCCATGCTCCATCCACAAAGCAATGGTAACTTGTGAATGTTGGGTCCTTCAATAGCGGCTGAGACATCTTGGACCAAGGCTGGCTTAGATTTCTAGACCCTGGTTAGGACCACGAGATGACATCTTTCTTTACTTGAAGCCATTCTAAGGCATTGATCATGTCATCCTGATTATATCTCTAGGATCAATATATGAAATAAAGAATACTTTTGCATTTCTAGCTTCCAAATATGCCAAAAATTTAGAGTAAAAAATGTCATTATCAACATCATTTGATTACCACCAAAATAAATAATTTAAGTTAGAGAAAATAGATTTTCCTACAAATATGTGACTAGCTCAAGGCATGTTAGAAAAGTCTCATGTTTGAATTGCAGGAGGGTATTCAAATAATACATGGTTTACTAATATCCCATCAATACCACACCTACTACAAACTGAATCATAATCAATTCCACGTGATTTTACAGACCCACACAACCTGTGATTGACTACCAAATAAAATGATTTATCTTTAAGTTTCTACAAATGGTTTAGGAGAGCCTGAAAATTTAGTTATGAAGAACTAATATCAACAAAAGAAATATCTTATGTGATTTGATACCCTGACTTAACTGAATAACGACATCTTTTCGAATAATGCCATCCCATTAAATTCTGACCTCGACCTCTTTGGAATGTAATCCTAAAACTAGTGACACATCTTCACGCTCTAGAAATTGACGTAAAAGAGGTTCATGCCAAGTCGTTGTACTGAGGTGGAGAACAAATCTGAAAAATATCTTGCCACCTCTTGACTAATATCGTGGTCTTTAGTCAGCCAATCACGTCATTATTCAGAATACGCGCGATCATATTTCTAAACTTACTTTGTTTGGTTTGAACATGAAAGAACTTTGTATTACAATCTCCCTTTTAAAATTATTTATAAGTAAGAAAGTTTGTATTTAATTTGGCAAATAACAGAACTTATATTTTATTTGGTAAATTATGTTTTGATATTTTTCCATTTAAGATATTACATATTCTGAAAAACTGATTTAATATATAAACTCAAATAACCAATTCATTTTCGGTATGTTACTTAATTGATCTGGACAATCAATCGTTCAGTAGGAAATGTAACTATGTTTCTTCAATAAATTGATTAATGTCATGATACGAAATCTGAACCATTTATTTAGAGTTTAGGACCATACTTGTTAGAGTTGTAGATTTTATATTTGTAAAATTCATAAATTTTGGTCTTTATAGTAAAAAAACATTTCAGAAATAAAAAAAATAGTTTTCTAATATAATTAGGAGTAAATTAGGTAGATAATACCTTTATAGAAACTAATTCACTAAATGTCA
>OVBA01000311.1:0-74747 GCA_900406435.1 Lepidium aucheri
TGAATACATCAATTTTGTTTGTTCTTCTTGAGCCTCTTCTTCTTCATCGAATATTCTCTCTTCATATGCTTTCAAACGTCCAATGATATCTTCAAACTTGTTGTCTTTAGCTCGAGAATTTTCTCAAGAGAAGCAATAATATGTATGTATTTCTTTCATGGGAGACACTTTAGAAACTTCTTAACTAGTTTCGACTCCTCAATAATTGTTCCCAAAGAGGCGGATTTTGAGGAAATTTCGGATAACTTGCCGACAAAGCTATCGATGCTATCATCATCTTTCATCTTTAGTCGATCAAATTCTTCCATGAGAGTTTGTAACCTAGCTTCTTTGACTCTAGCCCCTAAGAACCTGGTTTTAATCGTCTCCCATATCTTCTTTGCAGTGTCTAACTCATCAACTTGAAGAATCAATGTCTCGAGTATCGGTTGAAACAATAACCCCATCGCCAAGTTGTTTTTTGTCAACATCGGTTGATTCTTCTTCAATAACATCCCACACCTTTGAGATTTTGAGACAAACATTCATTCTCATAGCCCAAACGGTGTAGTTTGTTGAGTTCAACATAGGGCAATGCACCGAAGATGATCCTCCACCTCCTTTCTTCTCAGATGGAACAATCGGTAAATTTTCCATGTTTCGAAAACTTGCTTTTTTCGAAACTCTCTAACAATTCGAAAAAGACTTCTTTGATTCAACCTTTGCTCTGATACCAATTGAAAAATCAAAGATTATAACTTGTATGAAGAATGATTTAAAGAATAACTCTCTTTATTATAGCTTAGGAAAATAACTCAAAACCTAAACTTTCAATCACAATTCACAAGTCTTACCACACATTGGTAAGTCCTTATTTATAGACAAGAAAAGATTTCCTAAACCTAATAGGACAAGTTTAGATAACTGCTAAACTTAAGTTTAGATAACTCCTAAACTAATTTTTGATCTTATCTATTAGATAACTTACTCCCTAAGCTATTGATTTTAACTTTAATTCTACCGTATATACCTTCTTTGGGATGACCATAGAAGCTCATTTCTATAAAACGACCAACCAGATTTGAAAACGACAATATATGTGTTTAATATTATTCTCTTTGTAACATGAGCTGCCCACTGCATTCATAAATTTTTAATATAATAACTAACATAAATAAATGAACAGTTTGTATCAATTTCTGGTTGATGGAGAATATTTTGACATACCTAGTTTTGTTTTGTTTTGTTTAATACAATAACAATTGTACATATTGAGGTTCTATTTGTGTAGTACTACTTCTTAATCTTTTTCTTTGAATAAAACAAAAAAAAAAAGCTAAATTAATGTGTTTATTGAACTGCAGCTTTGATGATTTTTAGAGATTCCTCCCAGTCGTCAAGTAACCGATGAGGATCACTTATGACCGTTGGATCTACAGTCAAAGAGACTGTCATCTGGTTCATGTAACTCTGGAAATGCATCGTCATGGCCTGATCAATTAACATCGTCAAATCTTATTCAAACAAAGAAAAAAAGAAAACAAAAGTTAGTAAAATAATACTTACATGAGGATGGCCATAAACACTTGGGGCCATGTAAGTAATTGGATGTCCATAGAAGCTAATTTCTTCAGCAGGACCAATCAAGTTCGAAAACGACATTGTTGTGTTTGATAATGCTTTGTGTATTATCTTTGCTGCTGCCTATATTCATAAGATTTTGATTAATGACAAACGAATAGTTAATGCTGTCTTAAGTCTTAGTTGTCTTCAAACTAACCTGAACTCCAAAAGAGTTGAGAATGAATTTACCAACGACGAACGTAAGCGCAGCTTCTAATGAATTCTTCTTACGGTCGATGGTCCTTTTGGCTGTTCGAAGATGTTCCAATGGATCATTGCGTAATCCGATTGAAAATGGAAAGACTATGTATCCAATCCAATTTCCCCATCTACACTTAGACTTGTTGTCCATCATATCGACTAGATCCTGTTCCAACCAAAACATAATCTTTTCTTTAATTTATACAAATACATTATATGGTCGTATGTGATATGACAAGGTATATATATGAAATAACCTGAATTCCAGTTGTGGGTCTTAAGTTTACAAGTAGAGCTGATCTCAGCCTTATTGTTTTCGGCATATCATCTGAATTACTTGTAGATTCTTTCTTCTTCTGTCCTATAAATTTTATCAAAAAAATATCACAACAGGAGCACATGTATATTTGTCAGAAATTAATTATACTTACTATATCTTCTCTCCAAGTACTGCGAGAGACCAGCCTGACTTACTCCAAGTACCACATCGTTCACAGTCTACTAAACCGGGACAAAAACAAAATTATCAATTTTAAGTTAGTCTATTGTTGATATAATAAATCACAAAAGCATCGAGAAATCTTACCATCTTCATGGTATTCTTGATTAGCTTTATGTCGTCTAAGCTTACGATACGATGGACCAAACACATTCGTTTACTCTTACTCAGTTTGAAATCGCCTTTGATCGGTGTTTCAGTGTCCCTAAGGAACATTGTCGTAGCAATAAACTCAATAGCATCAAAAACCGTATTCAAAACTAACATAAGTACCGACCATAACCCCATAATTAACCACAAGAACCGGGAATCACCCCTTGAACCGGTCGATAACCGGGATGATTTAGACGACTTCCGGTTCAATAAACTGGGCAGCTCATCAGGGTTTGATGTTTTACGCGTACAGGCAAGGACAAGAGCCATGAGAGACATACCGTCTCCTAAAGAGTGATGAAACTTTATAACGGCGACGTTTTCAGCATCAGTGGTTTTTAAATCGAGAAGGTGAAGTTCCCATAATGGCTTTGAGATGTCTAAAGGGACTATCGTGAGATCGGAGAGGTAGCTCTCAAGATACGCGTCTGCGTTTGCGTTCTCTATGTTTTGCGTTTGAATGTCTGGCACGATGACGTGATCGTTGACAACCACGTTTGTCCGAACCCAACTTTGTGTTTGTCTTTCCTTCTCACCACTATTCACCTTCAAATAATTTATTATTTAATAAATGTTAGAATTAAGGATAATTAATATATATTCTTAAAATTTATAAATACAAATACTGAGGGGAATGAGTGGTCGGTTTATAGATTTGTGCAAGGGTTCAAAGAGGAAACAATATATGTACATATATAAAGAATAATATTTATAAGTGGAAAGAATAGAAAGAAATTATAAGTTATTAACCAAAAATTAAAAAAGAGAGAAACACTATTCAATCTAACATGAGCAAAATTTTCGTATGTGCAATGTTTTATAGTTATTAAAACTAAAACTATCACGAAAGCTATTAAATTGGAATATACTTTATAATAATATGTAATAGTTTTGTAGAAAATAATAATTTTAGGTAATTTACTTAAAATTTCTTGATTTGCTTGATTGAATGCACTTTCTGCTAGATTTATTTTATTAACAAACAAGGGATAAATATAGTCCATTTTGGAATGCAATCTAAAATTATATATCCAAAAGTATTTCACTTATCATCGGATTTCTTTCTTCTTACAACTTTTTAATTCTGAATTGTTTTTCTTTTTCAACGGTTATTACTAAGGGCTCTAAGGGAGAAAAATCATACGTTATATGTCTAGTTTCTATAACATGTTTCAGATTCAGAACATGAAGTTTTAAATTTGGCAAATAGAAAGAAGAAAAAACATGACATTTTAGGTTTATTTCTCTGTAATTATTATATTAAATTTTACTAAAGATATTAAGGTGCATATATTATCTAAATGCTAGGAAAAACAATACTAGCATTCAGAATGTTTTAATAGAGACAAATCTGCAATAACCAATACTATGTAGAAAACTGTATTAAAATATACTGATAAAAGAAACAAGTGTTCGGTTCTTAGAGAAGTCTTTTATCTTGTGCTATTAGGCTATTTCTAATTTACAAACAAAAAAATTCAACCATCTAAAAATTTGAAGAAACTTCCACATAAAAGTTTGAAAAATGTGTGGTATATTTTTTTAAAAAAATATCAAGATTAGGAAAAGCAACCGCCCTAAAGAGATATTGGTCAAAGAAACACTAATTGTATATCGACGATCACGCAATACCGAGAAAAGTCAATGGACACTAAAAAAATATTAAACTTAATTTTGTTTAATAGAAAATAGAGTATGAAAATAGACAATCAATCAAAAAAGAGTATGAAAATAGACAATCAATTGAAATGAGTTGAAAAAGTAAAAATACATTAAAAATGAGTTCAATTTTGTTTTATACATACGAGTCAAAATATACAAATAAATGTTTATCTTAACAACTAAACTTAATTTAAGTTATATGCATGATTATTATAATGGTGATATATGCCAATTAAATGTAGGAGATTACCAATTTGCTGGAAAAACGAGGATGTCTGATCAAAGTTTGTTTCAATCCTTCGATAATCACATCTGGCTCGATCTTGTTCTTGAATCCAATCACAGCGACGACGTAACAGTTAAACTCCGGTGCGTGAAAAACACGCGCCGCCGGGCTAAGCGGTTGCTGGTCTTCATCTTCGTCTTTCCTAAGGGTTGTCTCTGATGAATCCCGTCGTGTCTTAATCTCCATGTGAGGCTGCTCGTCAATCTTTCTCTCTCTTTTTGGTTTTTAGGTCTTTTCTCTCTTTCTCTGCTATCTTTAAATATTTCTTCTGTTAATATAGGCCTCCAATGGTACTAAATCACTTTTTTTTTCTTTATATAAAAGTTTTTAAACTTAACTATTTTCTAACCAAAAAGAATTATTGTATTGGACCTACAATCTTACGTGTCCAATTTTAATAATATATGTTGGTTAACAGACTTTTTTTTTTTGTTTATAAATTACTCCCTCCGTTTCATATTACTTGTCATTATAGCCTAAATTTTTATATCATTTTAGTTGTTATTCTCATTTTCCAATATTATTTTTGATATAAAAATTATCTCATTTGCCCCTAATTAAATGAATAAAATATTAAATGGTTTAGAATTTTAATAGTCAAATAAGGGCATAATAGAACATTCACCTATTTTCTTAATATGTGTGCCAAACTCTAGAATGACAACTAATATGAAAAGGAGGGAATATAAACTTAGGAAAACAAACTAGAGTGAAGTGGAAAAAGAGTTGCAAAAAGGGAAAAAATACAAAAAAGTCAATGAAAAAAGAAACTTAGAAATTTGAAATTCTTTGTATTTTCTTGTAGGACAAAGTTTTTTCTTCTTAAACTAGATATGTTTTGGCTGTTAAAATTATGATTTTAACATATTGGAGAGATGCTATACAACCCAATATATTATAAATCTTTGTTGTAAGAATAAAAATTAAATTTTTTAAATATATACATATAGGGAAATTTACAAAAATAACTTAAAATTTGATCTAAAATGCAAAAACTAATCTATTTTGAATTCTATTATAAAACTAACTCATCATGGTAGTGAATTTATTATTTTGCCCTCTATAACCAAATAAAAAACTGGAACGCAATTACGTATATATCCTTCTGGGTAAATCATATACTTCTCTTGAAGTCTATTTAAATACAGATTTTAAGTGAAGTTTACTTTCAAATCAGACATCAAGCAAAGCCTCCTCCTTAATTATATTTATCTTAAAATTTTAAAAATATAAATAATTATTATATGATTAAACTTTTATTTACATAAACTTAAGATAAATAATCAACAAGCTGGTTGCAAACACTAAGTATTCAACTCAAACAAAATATTCGACTCGAAAAATTTCTCGTCTTAGAAGGTTCCATGAACCTGAAGGAAAGTCGGCTGACACATCAGCAAATGATAAATGGAATTTTTCCTGTTCCAACATGAAAAACTTCCACAAATCTAGCACGAATCTTAACAAATTCAATCTTATCAATAAAATTTGTAGATCTTCCCTTATTTTCTACATATGTAACCGCCTCTATAAACTATAAATAGAGGCACAATTCTTTGAAAAATAAATTATTTTTTTCGCATAGAAAGTCTAATAAGAATATCAATTCGGTAATCATCTCTTCTTGTTCTTAGTTAACTAGCTCTTGCTCCCAATCCAATCTACAAGTGTCCTTGCCCATTCTCCTCCACTCTTTTAATCAGGAACCTTCGTTTTAGTACTAATTGTGCTAATACCGGTTCCAACATTTGGCGCTGTCTGTGGGGGAAGATATCTAAGGACATCTTCACAAAAGCAAGAAAAAACTCTAAGAATAGGAAGATGGTTGAAGGAGAAATCACCATCAGCTCACCGGAAATGAGGGAACCTCTCCCTTTGGAGCACATCGATTTAACGAATGGATCAACCCTGAATTCAACTTGATCTCAGGAAGAGAACCAACAAGAGACTCGAGAAGATACTGATCTTCCACCACACCACCAGGATCACCGACACTCGGGACCTTAGTGTGAAACCTGATCACACAACATGAAAGTTTTTGATCAAAGAAACACTGAAAGATTCGATAGGCTCGTATCTTATTTGAATGAGAGTTGTCTCCCGACTACACAGGTCAATAGGCCATGCGTAGAAACGTTGGCTAGTGTTCAAAGAACATTATTTTGGGACTTACCAAGTCCACAACCAGTTAACACCTCGGTATAGGATCCTTCTACCATACCGAGCAGGTATGGATAGCATGGTCAAGTGATTTTAGACGCTGCAACCATATTAAAGATGATGGACAACATAAAGCCAAAATTCTATCAAGCTACCAACTCGACACTCGAGATAAGAAGGATCTTTCCTCAGGCACATAACTCGCCATTCACACAGCAACTAAGGAGAGTCTCGGTAAACAGAGGATTGCGGTTTGATGCCCCTCTTATGATGGGAATTCGGACCCAATAGAATTTAAGAGCACCTTCAGTGTCATGATGAAAAGTACCAACTACACTATGGACAATGAGGATGCAGCTTAATGTCAGCAGTTTGCAGAGAATTTGACAAGAGACTCATTGGTATGGTTCACCAAGCTACCAGCCGGGTCAATCAAAAGCTTCAACCAACTTGTCGAGTTATTTATGAAGCAGTACGCCTTATTCGTCAACCAGGATACCTCAACTACTGAGTTGAGATCCTTGAGGCAAGGCTTTGACGAGCTTTTGAAGTTGTATCTCGGACATTTCAAGAAGATTGACAAATGCCAAAGTGAGCGACAACATGGCTATTGAAGCCCTCTGAACTGAAATGGTAACCGATGAGGCACTTAAGCGAGACATATTTGTCAACAGGCCAATACGATCTCAGATGCTCTTTGCAGAGCGGCAAGATAAGCAGAGTACGTAGAGGAAAAGCAAATCCTCTCGCATAATCAAGATACACAGTGGAACTCGACAACTAGAGAGTCAAGAGAAAGATATTACGAGCTGAGACAGCATAATAGAGGGAAAGCAAACTCAGCAACTGCTTTCCGAGTTAGGGAGAGTAACAGCCCCCGTGACAAGTCATTCAACAACACCTACAACTGGAACGAGTACTGTGGATCCCACAAGAAAGTGGGTCATTCGACCGCGAAGTACAAACAATTGCAAGAATTCCTTGCTGAGAAGTTCAGTAAAGGCGAGTTGGAGGTTTCAGAAGAAGAAACCCAGAGGTACAAATCACAAAAGCGGAAAGAAGCTGAGCAACGAGAGGCTGTTTTCAAGTCGAAAAATTCGAAGGAAGAAACCTCGGAAGCAACTAAGCGAAAAAAGCCAGTAGGAGACAATGATGGATCCAGCGACCACGAGTTATTGTCGGTGTAATCATGGGCGGATTACAATTTTGTGATGACACTATTCGTTCAATCAAGAAATACGAACAAAAGGTTATCACCTCAATCAACTAGGAGCTCGTCAAGGAGTGCATGCACATCGAGGATTCAGTGATCACTTTTACCACTGAAGAAGTCAAAGGAGTCAGCATCCCGCATAATGACCCCATAGTTGTCAAACTCCGAGTTGCCGACTGTGATGTTTCATGAATTCTCATTGACACTGAGAGTTCTATAGATCTTATATTCAAGGAGACTTTAGAAAGATGATACTATTGGATGTTCAGCTTAAACCCATGGACAGGACCTTGACCGCATTCGATGGAAGTACAATCAATGCGATCGGAACGGTGAAGCTAGCAATCCGAGTTGCTGGAATTACGAGATGGATCAAGCTACTCGTTGTATATAAAACACCGATTTACAACATGATCCTAAGAATACCCTGGATACACACAATGAAAACTGTGCCCTCAAGCTATCATCAATGTGTTAAAATCTCGACCAACAAAGGAGCCTATACACGCAAAGGAGATCAGAGATGGCTAGAAATTGCTTCATCGCCGAGTTGATGTTAAGAAACAAATCATGCATAATCGATACATCAGTAGGAAGTTGGGTGATAATCAAACCACCTGCTTCCGAAAAGCCAGACCAATCGACTGTTGAACTCATCAACATCGATTTGGCCGATCCAACAAAATGTGTGAGCATCAGCATCGAACTGAGCAAGCCAATCAAGGAAAAGTTAATACATCTCCTTGAAGAGAATGTAACGATATTCGCATGGGCACCAATTGACTTGCCTGGAATCAACCCGGCAATCACAAGTCATAGGCTAAATATCGATCTGACATATAAGCCGATTAAACATAAGATAAGAAATCTCGGGCCAAAGAGAACAAAGGTCGTAATCGAAGAGGTCAAAAAGCTGATTGAAATCAGATCAATCACTGAAGTTTAATATCCTGAATGGCTAGCCAATTCGGTAGTCGTTCCAAAGAAAAATGGAAAATGGCGAGTCTGCATAAACATTACTGATCTCAACAAAGCTTGTGAAAAAGACAGCTACCCACTGCCAAATAGCGATCGAATCATTGAATCAGTAGCTAAAAACAAACTTCTTTTGTTCATGAATGCTTTCTCAAGATATAACCAGATTCAGATGCACCCTGACGACATGGAGAAGACTTCATTCATCATGGAACGGGGCACTTATTGTTACAAAGTAATGCTATTCGGACTGAAGAACGCTAGAGCTACCTACCAGCGCCTCATGAACAAAATGTTTATCGACCAACTCAGGAAAAATGGAAGTATATATTGATGACATGCTTGTCAAGTTGTATAAAAGATATCATCAATCATTTAGCTCATTGCTTCAAAACTCTGAAAGAATATCAGATGAAGCTTAACCCAGCAAAATGTACTTTTGGGGTTACATCGGGAAAATTCCCCGAATACATATTCACTCAAAGAGGAATTAAAGCTAATTCGAAGCAAGTCACGCCAATCCAAGAATTGTCTTCTTCAAAGAATAAGCGAGAAGTACAAAGGCTAACGGGACGAATAGCTGCCATGAACCGCTTCATATCGCCTTCAACCGACAAGTGTCTTCCATTCTACAACTTGTTGCGTGGAAACAAAGAGTTCAAGTGGGATGAAAGCTGTGAGAAGGCTTTCTCCTAGTTGAAAGAGTATCTTTCAACACCGCTGATACTCGCCATACCAAAAAATGGAGAAAACTGTATTTATACGTTACAGTTTCTACCTCGGCAGTTCGTGGTGTACTAGTCCGAGATGAAAGAGGAATTTAGTACCCGATCTTCTATATCAGCAAGTCATTGGATGAAGTCGAGTCCCAATATACAACTACTGAGAAGCTTGCACTAGTAGTAGTTAAATCGGCAAGGAAGTTGCGAACTTATATCTAGTCTCATACCATTATAGTATTAACAAATCATCCACTACGAACAATACTGCATTGTCCAAATCAGTTAGGACGATTGAAAAAGTGGGCAATCGAATTAAGCGAGTACAACATCGAGTTCAAAGGATGCACAAGCGCGAAGTCACAAGTCTTAGCCGATTTCATAATCAAGCTATCTCTGGATCTAGAACCTCTAGACTCAGCAAAGGATCAAACATGAAAGATATACGTGGATGGATCTTCATCACAACACGGCTCAGGAATAGGCATCCGACTAGAGAGCCCTACGGGAAAAGTCCTAGAACAGTCGTTCCAACTTACATTCTTGGCTTCAAACAACGAGGTAGGGTAGGAGGCTCTAATCGCGGGAATTAAACTGGCTAAGGAAGCCGGAGCTACCGATATCGATTGCTATTGCGACTCCCAACTTGTCGTTAACCAAGTGAACGGAGGTTACGATACAAAGAATGATCGAATGGAAGATTTCCTTCACGTGGTAAAGGAGCTGACCAAAGAATTAAGATTCAAGATCAACAAAATCTCAAGGTCTGAGAATACATTTGCCGAGGCCCTAGCTGCTCTTGTATCCACAACAGACCCATCCAAAGGCGAATCATCCTAGTGGAAAGCATAGATCAACCAAGCATAAGCGTACCAAAGAGAGATCTAGAACTCGTCTCGGCTATAGACGAAATCCGAGAAGACTCCAATTCTGAGATGGCAGGCACCAAACAAAATGACAAACAGAAGGTGGATTGGCGAGACGAAATCCTTGCTTACATCCTAAATGGCGAAATGCCAGAAGACAGATGGGCAGCATGTCGATTAAAAGCCAAGTGTGCTTTCTACACTCGTGTCGACGAAAAACTTTACCAAAGAAGTACAAACAGAGTATTGCTCACTTGCATTCACAGAAAAAAAGTCGATGAGATCATCAAAAGGACACATGATGGAGCAGGAGGAAACCACAACAGTGGAAGAACACTAGTTTAAAAGATCAGAATACTCGTTTACTATTGGCCGACTTTGGCAAAGGATTGTGTCGAATACACTGCTAAGTGTGACAAGTGCCAAAGATACGAACACATCATTCACGCTCCAACCGAGGAATTAACATTGGCAATCATGCCTTATCCGTTCAGGTGATGGGTAATGAATATAGTTGGACCTTTACCGTCATCACATCAAAAGAGATTTATGCTCGTTATGACCAATTACTTCTCAAAGTGGGTTGAAGCAGAAGCTTATTCTCAGATCAAGGATAAAGATGTGATCAAATTCATGTGGAAAAATATTATCTGCCAACATGGTCTTCCATACGAGATCGTAAGTGATAACAAATCTTAGTTCATCTTGGTGAAATTCACCAACTTTTTTGCCAGATGGAATATCTGAGTAATCAAATCAACGCCACAAAACCCACAAGGAAACGGCCAGGCTAAGCCCACGAATAAACAGATCCTCAAAGGTCTAAAGAAGCGACTTTCTGAAAAGAAGAGAAATAGGGTTTCCTAGTTGGAGAGCGTATTATGGTCACATCAGACCACACCTCTGCGATCGACCAGACGAACTTAATTCTCTCTTTCTCACGGAATGGAGGCAATGACTCCAGGCAATGTAGCTATGCTAACTTTACGCCGTGAACGTCTTTCTGAGAATGAAGATGCTAACAACAAAGCTATGGAAAATAGCATTGATGACTTAGAAAAAGAACACGATGAAACACTTCTTCGAGTACAAAACTATCAACAAGTTGCAGAGTACTACAATAAGAAAGTATGCGAACGACACTTTGTAGTCGGAGATCTTGTACTTCAAAAAATGTTCGAGATCACAGCCGAATTCAATGCCAGGAAACTCGGCATAAATTGGGAAGGGCCATACATTATCTTTGAAGTCGTAAAGCCAGGAGTCTACAAAATTGCAAGCATGGAAGGAGTACCAATACCTCAAAGTTGGAACTCCATCAACTTAAAGCATACTACTAGTAAAAGCTCGTCATCTCGGCGAATTAGATGCATCATTTAACGCATCTCAGATTACTTAATTAACTATGTAATGAGAATTACATCTTGGGTTGATCCCTTCGAGGTACGTAGGTAGCCTTCAGGTCCAGCTCGAACTCTATAAAATTTTATTTGTCCCAAGTTGGCATCTAAAAAAAAAGAATATGTTACACCCTATATCTTCCAAAGTTGCAAGCCGAGATAAATTCTTGCAAAAACAAACATAATTTATCTTTAAGCCGAGTCTTAAAATCTCACCGAGCCCAACCTCGAAAAACTTATTCAAATCACAGAAACTTCACCAAGTCTAAACCTCGAGAATCCCCGATTAAGGCCTAGTTCTTATCTTAAATGCCGAGTTCTCAACTCGCCAAGCCTTATCTCGCAAAACTTGATACCACTGAGTCTAAATCTCTAAAATCTTTTACTAAGGCCTAGTCCTTACCTTTAAAATCAAGTTCTGAGCTCACCGAACCATCCCCGAGAAACTTATTAAAAACTTGACTGTTATAAGATTAACCTATCATAACACTGACAGGAATCTAATTCTTGTACAAAAGGCAAGGCCTAAGCTTTGTGTAAATCCTTCGAGATTGAAATCTCACCAAAAGACAGAACATAGTTCCGTACAGATTTACGAGATCAGTTCTCGTCAAAAAGACAAAGTATAGCTTTGTGCAAACTTAATAAGATTAACTTCTCACCAAACGACGGAATATAGTTTCGTATAGATTAATAAGATCAGTTCTCATCAAAAGACAAAGCATAGTTTTGTACAAGTTTACGAGATTAAAATCTCACTTAAAAGGCAAAGAAACGTTTTGTACAGGTTTACTGAGATTAAAATCTCACTCAAAAAACAAAGCATAGCTTTGTAAAGGTTTACGAGATTAAAATCTCACTCAAAAGACAAAGCATAGCTATAGGTTTACGAGATTAAAAATTCCCTTAAAAGACAAAGCATTGCTTCGTTCAGATTTAGCGAGATCTCACTTCAAGGACAAAGCACAGCTTTGTACACAATTACAAGAGAAAAGTCTCAAACAAAGTTTTACGAATATGGTTTCTGAGTCTGAACTTCTTAAAACTCAAACTGAGTCCTAAACTCTCAGCTTGAAAGTGGCATAACTGAAAGTTTTCTTCCTAAGCTAACTAGAGATCCACCTCTCTAAATGCGGGAAAAACTCATCTAAACGCGTAAAAAACAAGAAAAGGATCTCGGGAACCAGAATTCGTAAAATGACGAGTCAATCAGTTAAGCAATTTTTTCATTCATAATCAAATATGAAATTTTGTTTCAATTTCACAGGAAAAATATTTACAAAAAGCACTGAATACAATAAAGTAAGTACAACTCCTGAAAGAAGCAAAGCGACAACTACAAAAGAAAGTTACGACAAAGCCCAGAGAAATTACGGTGCTTGTGGGAGTCCACTTTTGCCAGCATTGGAGGCTTCTCCTACTTTAAAAACAGGGACGACTAATTCTCCCAGAAGCAACAGCGTCAAGCTCTGTTTATCAACGAGCTCCTTGAACTCGTTCACTTTGGCAGTCATCAAGTCGGTGACCGCATGAGGGATGTCAACTCCACTGTTGGAAAGCAATTGAAGAGCATTTGCCGACCCAATAAACTGGGCATACGACAAACGAGTTTTAAGGTTCCTGTCAAGATCACTGAACCAAGCAGCAATTCAGCCAAAACGGTCAGACATGCGCTCTCAAAGAACCTTGAAGATTCTCAAGTTTTCAACAGTTGATGCCTGGCGGAGTCGAGAATCAAAGCCCCCCCTCATGGTGTCCAAATCAGTACGTAGCTTCAGAACCTCATCATTAGCCTTCTCGGCAAACTTGAAGGCAACACTCCGATTAGAATCAGCACAATCTAGCGACTCAGGCAGATTCGTATTTCGAGCTACCAACTTGAGGGCGTATGCTCCTGCCTCAACTTTTCTTTGACACAAGTAAGTTCCTCCTTCGTGGCGGAAAGTTCAGATCGGAGTTCCACCACTTCAAGGTAGTCTTCACCAACCCGGGTAGGGGTACCCCTACCCCTTCCAC
Source organism: Lepidium aucheri (assembly GCA_900406435.1). NCBI lineage: Eukaryota > Viridiplantae > Streptophyta > Magnoliopsida > Brassicales > Brassicaceae > Lepidium > Lepidium aucheri. The sequence continues at coordinate 13,753 of OVBA01000311.1, forward strand.
AAGAAGTATCTGCAAAACCACTCCTACCGCCTCTTCTTGGAGAACCAATCCTTAGCTGCGCATCAGCCCTCGCCTTTTCGTTGGCTGCGAATCTCCACGGCTAGACCCAGAAGGAACTTCAACTATGAACCGAGATGGAGCAGCTAAGGGTTCAGAAACCCTAAAAGTGCGGAATTGACACCAGCTTCAACGTTAGGAAGTTGAAAATCATCAAGACCCATTTTCAAAGAAGAATTGAAGAAAAAGAAGTTAGAAAAATTTAAAGAAGTTTGAAGACAGAAGAACTCGGAAGTCGTTAAAGTAAGATTGCGTAGATGAAAAGTGAATGGTAAAAGAAAAAAAAGTAGGGTATTTATAGAGAAAAACTGAAATTCGAAACAATGCGAAACGGTAATTATTAATGAGTGGAAAGTAATCGAAGAGACGTCACATGGTAATAATGACAATTCGCGTAAAACCAAGGCGAGTGTTCAACTAGCCCACTGGAAAACTGACATGTGGACCGAAGATTCTGAAAGATTAAACAACCTTTCTTATTCGGAAATTTGTACTAGAATTTTCCGAGTCTGGGGGGACAATTGTTAGAGGTGGATCCGAGATCCTACTTCGGTACATTGAAAACAACGGATCAAATACAAAAAGAACAACCCGGTTGCAAGCATTAAGTTTTCAACTCGGATAAAATATTTGACTCGGCAAATATCTCGTCTCAGAAGGTCCCACGAACCTGAAGAGAAGTCGGATGACACATCAGCAAACGATAAATAGAAGTTTTCCTGTTTCGACATGGAAAACTTCCACAAATCTAGCATGAATCTTAATAGATTCAATATTATCAACAAGATTTGTAAATCTTCCTTTATTTATACACATGTAATTGTCTCTATAAACTATAAATAGAGGCACAAGCCTTTGAAAAAGGGATTGGCTTTTTGGCATACAAAGTCTAGTAAGAATATCAATTCGACAATCATCTCTTCTTGTTCTTAGTTAACTAGGTCTTGCTCTCAATTCAATCTACAAGTGTCCTTGCTCATTCTCCTCCACTCTTTTAATCAGGAACCTCCATCATTTTTTCTCCAGTTCACAACTGAAAAATTAGAATTTTTTGGAATTTTTTGTGTGTTTTAAGTTAAAATTTTGATTTTTAAAGGAGATCTTGTGAAAAATCAATTTTTGATATATCTTATAGTTAAAGACTACATTTTTAACGATAAGATCTAGCTTTTTGAACTTTTCTTGCGAAAGATTTCATTTTTAATGAAAGTTATGTGAAAGTTTGTGCTTTCTAGTTAAATATTTGTTTTTGAAATGAGATCTTGTAATTTTTTTTTATTTTTTTTTGTCTTTTCTAGTTAAAGATTATATTTTTTAATGAATATAATGTGAAAGTTCTTTTTTTTTTGAATATTTCTTGTGGAAGATCTACTTTTTTGAACTTTTCTTGTGAAAGATTTCATTTGCAATGGTAGTTGTGTGCAAGTTTGATTTTTTTGGTATTTTTTAGTTAAAGATTTGTTTTTAAAATTAGATCTTGTGAAAGTTCTAGTTTTTTGGTCTTTTTTAGTTGAAGATCAAATATTTTTGATATGATTTGTTAAATTGTTATAAGGAAAACTTAGTATTTTGATTTTTCTAATTTTTTAAAAAAAATTTCAGAAAATTTGATTTTCTATAGTTAATAATTAAAATATAAGCGACTTTCATAAGAAAAATTGATTTTTTGTTGTATAAGTTTTATATTCATAATGAATATTATGTGAAAATTTTGATTTTTCTACATTTTCTTATTAAAGTTTACTTTTTTATTAAAAATATTGTGCAAGAATTGATTTTTTTCTCTTTTGTCGTTAAATATTACATTTTAATGAGTATTTTTGTTGGTTCTTTTCATCCACCACATCAACGTCTCTCTACATCCAGATCTGAAATATGGTTTGTTTTTTATTTGTCAGTTTTTTGGATTGGTATTTAGATTTAACAAAAGAAAGATTTGCATGCTTGTAATAATGAAATTCATACACTTGTGTCTTTTGATGTTTGGTGGAGACTTCTGGTGAAAACTTCTGATCGAGACTTCCGGTAGAGACTTCTGGTGGAAAATTGTGGTGCAGCAAAACTTATAAGTCATCTAGCACAATGGAACTACTGCAACTAGGAAGTTGGGTGGCCAGCAAAGCGAACACATTATAGATATATAAAAATTTGTAAACAAATTGTAAATACTACATTGTATATAATATTAAATTGCAGCTTTGATAGTTTTGATAGTTTTGTGAGTACTAGTCATAGCTTTGATAGTTTTGTTAGGATTATATAGAGTTTAATTGATCTTCTGCAATTGCATAGCATCAACGAGATATGAAGCGGCTAGTTGGCTGAGAAAGATTCGTTGGAGGTGATATCAATCTGATGTAACATGTTCTATCTGTTATGTAGTTTTGCTGACGATGTAAATAAACATGGAAACAAGGTTCAGAATATGAAAGTACAAGTGAGGGATTGGCAATAATTGTGTAATGTGAAATATAACAAGTTGATTTGTTTGTTAACAAAGATCCAAGACCTAAATCATATCAAATTTTTTATTATTTTCTTTACCAAATTTTCTATCATTTTCTTTATCGAAGTCCTATTATTTTCCTTATCAAATTTTCTATTATTTTTTAAAAAGAGATATCAAAAGACAAGCAAAATTTTAAAGTTATTCACATAGTGTCATGAAAGAAAAAAGAAATAATACAAGTATATTTGTGACATAGTAGACTTCACATGAACTCTACATCAACGCAGACTTCCGGAGAAGTCTACTTTGAATAAGCAAACTACCTATATTATTTCTGAAATTACACTTAAATATAATATATAATCATGCTAAACATGTACAGAAGCAAAACAAAGTATCAAATACACATAGAAAGAATATAAAAAGAATTAAAAAATTAAAAACATGAATTAAAGGCATTTTACAAAATTAACTTTGGAGACGTCACTTGAAATCTATTTGATGTAGATTTCATGTGAAGTCTACTTGGAGTAGACTTCCGGTGAAGTCTACTTAGAATAGACTTCTGGTGAGGTATTCTGGATGAGCTAATTAACTATATTATTTCTAAATTTTACACAGACTTACATATAATATATAAACATGTTAAACTCATACAAAAGCAAAAAAAGTATTAGACACACATAAGAAAAATACAAAAAAATATTTAAAAAAATTAAATTAAAGGCTTTTTTACAAAATTAACAATTTAGACTTCATTTGAAGTCTACTCATGAAGTTTTCGCTAAAAAAATAGACTTCTATTGAAGTCTCCTCTTACAAGAGTAGTCTGCAAATAAAGTATTTTTACATGCATAGACTTCTTTATGTTATTTTTGCAATTGACCAAATGTTGACTTTTTGCCGTAGACTTCAAAATGAAGTCTCTAGAAAAAGAGGTTACTTTTGCAATTGACCAAATATTGACTTATTAAGCAGACTTCAAAATGAAGTATGCAGGTATAGAGTAGACATCTAATGAAGTCTGCGCAATTCCTTAAAAAAATACATATTTTTGCAAACTTCTCTAGAATTCTACTCGGGAAAAGAGGGGTTAGTTTTGCAATTGACTAAGTTTGACTTTTATAATGAAGTCTGCAGAAGAAGTCTGGACCAAAAGGAGACTTCTTAAGAAGTTTACTCGAAAAGTAGTAGAGATTTCAATTGAAGTCTACTTTATCTTAATAAATAATGAATATTTTATTTTAATTAGTAGGCTTCAAGTGAAGTTTGTGAGATTCGCAGACTTCTCATGAAGTCTGCCGCTAAAGTTTATTCATCTTGTGAAGTTTACGTTTTTTTGTCAATATTTGCTATTTTTGTTCAATTGTAGTAGAATTAACCGTTCTCGACCCATTCCCATAATTTTCTGAACTAACAGTCCCCTTAATTTCCCGAACTAACCGTTATCGACCCGTTACTGTAATTTTCCGTCCTGTTTCCCGTTATGTCCAGGCCTATGTAAAACTAACCCCCTTAACAAAAAGTAGACTTCAAATGAAGTCGGCAAATATCAAATGAAGTATGGGGAAATCATGTGAAGTCTGGAGAAAAACTCAAACTGATGGTTAATTGCAAAACTAACCTGAGTTTTTGCAGACTTCTAGAGAAATCTGTGAAATTTTTTTTTTGTTCAAAGAAAAGCTTGCAGACTTCTGTTAAAGTCTTCTCTTGGAACCCTGAAATTTGGTCAATTACAAAACTAACATCTTCGTTGACTAGTAGACTTCAGAAGAAGTCTACGTTTAGCTATAGACATCTCCTGTAGTCTGCTCTCTATAAATTTATGTAAATGTGCAAGAACTTAGGTAGATTTGACTTAAGATCATGTTACCTTGTTTGAATGCCTAGAAAGTTAAATTAAACTTTAAATTGTAACTCTTAGCTTCAAATAACACCGAAAATGAAAGATTAAGAATTTCAAGAAATATAAAAAAAATAGAGAGTTTTCTAGATATAATTAAAGAGAAAGTGAGATATTGTTAGATTAGAGATATTTAGGAATAAGGGTGTCAAAACGGGTTAGAAGTGATGGGTCGACAGAACCTAACGCAGACCCATTGATAAAAGGGTTTTTGCGGTTCTCTTATCAAATCATAGAGTATGATCGTGAGTAGAGTGGGTTTGTCAAACCAATACTCGGAAATGTTTGAAAGCAATCTATCTAATACCAAATCCTAGTTCAAGTTAATCTAACATCCTCTCACAATGGTAGACTCTAGAAAATATTAAACTAGCAAACTAGCACAAAGGATAAAATAAGCTAAAGACAAAAATCAAAAAGAATTTGAAATTACTAAACAGAGAAATGATGTAAAACAGAGTGTAAAATGCAAATAAGGGTTTAAGCAATTCTAAAGAAAAGGATCTAGAGGTTTGGGAGGTTGATCGGCGGCAAACTCGTTGATCCCACTCGCCGTATTCTTTGAGCGATCTCTAGACTGAGAGATAGGTTAGATCAGCCCACTCTCGCAATGATGATCTCGATCCGGATCGGCTGATCCATTCCGACTCTCGCCGTGATCTCGTCAAACCGGATGCATAAAGCCTTGCCCAAATTTTCTAATGACCGGTCCACATGCTAGATTTCTCTTCGGCGGATCAAGCTATCTCTATTAAGTATCAGAGCCTTTATTTCCGTTGGTGCTAGCCTTCGGTCATGACTCAAATCAGATCTCAACTGATCAGGAAGAGATCAGCATTAAGCTTGGCTTTACTAAAAGAGATCAGCGTTATGATTGGTTAGCTAGGCGAGGGAATCAACGGATTCACCTCCGATCTCCCCATCCTTGAGATCCAATGGGATCTACTCGCTCATCATTTCAAGAAGTCTGAGGGTTGGGGTAGATTCCGATGACATGAATAAAGTAAAGAAGCTAAAAGTTGCAAGAATAAAATATGAAGATAACAAGCAAAACTAGTTCATTCAATTGATAACCATTAAAAGAGTACAAACCTTCAAAACAAGCTTAAAGGAAAACAACAATAAAAGAGAGAGTTTTTTTGGCTAAACACCAGATAAAAATGATAAGAGGGTCATTAGAAGGGTATTTATAGGATCATCCTAATGGTCAAAACGACTTAAGTTTGTCAACCAGGCGGTCAGTGAAGCTTCCCTTGGAGTCCTTGCGCGAGCTTGGGCACCAAGGAACGTTTTATTTCTCTGTCCTCGTGGTTCTTGTCTGAGTTACGGCTCCGAGTGTGACCTTTGATGTGAAGAGGGATGGGTCTTGGTTCTGCACCGGTCTTTCCTCGCGATAGATAGATTGAGGTAAGTCACCGAGGTGGCCTTTGTCAAGTGTTCTTGATACTCCTTTTATACGCTTCGAGGTAGCGATCCAAGGATGCACAATCATTCTTGACTTAGATGTTACAACAGCTGTTCCAATCCTCCTTAGCTCCAGTTTTGCTCTTTTTCCGCTCTTTTTATCTAGATGAACTCCAAAACTCTGGATCCAAATGCAAAGAATTCAAAACAAGCGTAAATGGACCTAAATGCAAGGAAAGTCTAGCTAGATGAATGCAAAATGACCTAAAATAAGACTCTAAAACCATTAAAAATCACACACATCAGCTCCCCCAAACTTAGATCTGGCTTGGCCTCAAGCAAGTGCAATGACCTAAGATGGAAAAAGTACACACAAAGTGGGAACATCTCATCCAACGAGTACTTGTGTAAGCTAGAGCCGTAATCCACATGTGGGAACTATCATTTTGGAAACCACAATATAATCATTCTCAAGAATAGCATCCAGCCTATAGATTCCTAATAGCTAAGCCGGTCTCTAAAGGTCCAAGTCTAATTCCTTATTTCTTTTAGGTGCGGTCCTCAAAAGAGACTAGAGATCAACGAGTACATAGTTCAACTTCCCTAAGCTTAGCATGATCATTTTTCAACTCAAATGGTTCTCTCTCATTCATTCTTTTGCTGTCCGCTTATTTATTCTTTTCTTTCTTTCTTTTTTTTCTTTTTCTCTTTTTATATTCCCTTTTGGCTTTTCCAAAGTTGGCTTACACAAACATGAAAGGCTACGGCTTTACAACTCCTTTCAAGTTGCTTCACCAACCCACATATGGAGTACGCAGTGGATATACACGAGTGTGAAAGGCTATGGGTTTACGCATCATTCCAGCCGCTTCACCTTTACCACTTACTTGGTTTGGTGGGCAACTTTCATTATTTTCATTTTTTAACTTAACTTGAGAGGGTTTTACCATATATACATAATGGATCATGCTAAACATAAGCAAGGAAGGTATTTGATGCATCTCTAGGCTCTAGATTGGCGATTCAAGTTTAGTTCTAGAAGGAATCAAACAAGGCCTTTTCAAGACACAACACAAGCAAAGTTCACTAAGGTGAATGATCCGCCCAAAAACTTTCTAAAATGGCTATTTACCAATCAGGAGCATTCACAATGGTTACTAGCTAACTTAACAAGGTTTGCCCATCATCAAGATCATTCCCACACAACAAGTTCAAATGCATGAATTCTATATGAATGCAACCTAAAGACAAAGCTAAATGGATGCAACTACATTATCACTCTATTTTTTTTCTTTCGGATTTACTTTTCAAAGTTTTTTTATGCCTTAGATGCTATGAAATACAACAACCAAATGCAACAAAGAAAAATCTAAACGGATTTTTACAACCTAAGTGAATGTATGCAAAACAAAAAATAAGAACACAAGAAACAATATGACAGTAGTCTAGAACCCTACCCCAAACTTAAATCACACAGTCCCTTGTGTGCATGAAAGTCTAAGAGAGTTGTCTAGATAAACAAAAGATGAAAACAAATAAGATAAAAAAATGTATGAACAAAGTTTTTGGAATATGGTACCTAAAATCCGAAAAGGTGAGCAGTTGAGGCGTCCATGTCCTCAAGAGTGTAACTGTGAGAGTTTGGATATCCTCGTGGAGCTAATATTTCACAAGGTGCGATGTGCTACGATCTGTCAAAGTGCTCCTCGCGGTCATGATCGGCGAGAAAGGCATGCGAGGGATCCGGCCGGGATGTATATCCTTGTTCTGCCCGGCGTCTATGGCTCTTCTTTATTGTCCTTTTGTACACCCGCGACATGTCTACTGATCGGTGTTGCAGTTGCTCTTGGTGCGCTTCATGAGAATTGGTACCCCCTGAGGTTGAATGTCTCCTCGCTGGTGGCAGCGAGTCATGCGTGCAAGGCTGAGGTGTCATTCCTCTAACTAATGATTTCAGCCCATCAATTACCTTTCATAGTTCTTTCTGCTCACTGTGCCACTCCTCCTTTTCCTTTGCAAACCCTTTCACCTTCTTTAGCAACCACTTTTCCAATTTTTGGAGGTTTGCGATGGGCTTGTTGGCTTCCTTGGTTACGGTGCCCTGATTCTTCTCACTGAACTCCTCGAAAAGGTAGAACTCTGGATCAACATCTTCCTCATTTACTTCCTCCTCAGCCTATTGGGATTGCTGTCCTCGCGGGTTCTCACCGAGTAGGGATGCGAGGGGCAGAATGAAAGTTGCATTCTCTCTTGCTTTGAGTGAAGTGTACTCAGGGCAAGGGATAATGATTCTAGCGTCCTTCTTCTCCGGGTGGTCAAACTTGTACACAGCTCGATCTTCAACCTCGCCTATAGCAAAGAGGCCCGCTCCTTGAAGGTACCTCAGATCCATGAATTGAGGTTCAACCCAATTCTCATCATCAGCGTTCAAGGGCACTCCGCGTGCCTTCAAAATTCGAGCAACCACTCCACCGATGTAGATATGTTTTGCTTTGCTTGTTCCTCTTTCTGCTTGTGTCATCTCCGACTAAGGTAAGTTAGAAGTTGCTTGGCCAAGACAAAAGACATGTCAGAATTTCCATCATCTCCTTCAATCTGCATGCCACTCAGAGTAGATCCAACTATTTCCTTTATTGCCATCACCATCATTTGCATTTCTCCGAGGTTTATCGACAAGGTGGAGGGTCTAACAAAAAGTACATTGGTGATGGACCTTCTTGCGTAGTTGATGGCAGGGTTACGGATCCAGTTCCCCTTACTCTGTGATGAGTCATATGCCTTGCAACCTGTCATCATGTTCAACACCTTGTCGGTCTCCTCGCCATCTATTTCTGGGTACACCGAGTCTCCGGATGGGAAGCCAAAAATCCTATCTATTTTCTTGAATGTCACGGTGTGTAGCTTGTCATACAATGTCAATGTTATGTATCTGGCTCCATTCTTCTTCATTAGTTTGGGTACTTTCTTTGAGTATACCCGGAGGTCCACGGTTGCTAGGGATTGCAAAGTCTCCTGGATGTAGGAGCTTGCCATGTTATACATGGAAACTTTGATCCCCAAAGAGCTGAAGATCATGTCCACATCTTTGGATATATTCAGCCTGTTCACTGTCCCGATGTGTGGAAAATAGGTCCCTTTAATATCCATCATACTGAGAGCCTCATATGCTTGGTCGGAGTTGTTGGCTTTTCTTGCGGCTCTCCCCTTCTTTTCTGTCTGTTTCTCCTCGTAGGCCATCCTTGCCTCCTTTTCCGAGTATCCATTCCGTTTTAGATCTTCAATATCTTTCTGGTACTTGGTCGTCTTTTCTTTCTTCTTAGCCGCAGATCTGGTTGTTCTCTTGTTCTCACTCTCAGACTCAACATCCATAGGCGAGGCTTGACCGTACTTGCTGCTGGAATAACTATCCTCGCTTGGAGATGGCGAGGCGATCTACTTCCGTTTTTGTTTCCACTCCATCGGCTCACCCACCGACTTTCTCGCTGTCTTCTTGACCAGAATTTCTTTCCTCGTTTGAACACCCGCATTGTCATTGCCGTCCGATTGGACAATAATGCGGTAAGTTCTGGGTTTGTGGCTTCTCTCCATGCGAATCGGCAGTGAATCTTCCAATCCCACCTCCATCTCTTTCCGCCCAAGTCTTCGTGTGTCGTACATGAACTTGTTGTGGATTTCCTTGCTCTTTCTCTTATCTCTTGAAGACATGTTTGATGTTTATGGGAGGAATGCTTCTTAACTCGGAGAACTTGAACTCGCTATAGATCCTCGAACTTGAAATCTTCTTCCTTTTTTCGATCAATTCTCTGGCGCAAAATAAAGAGAAAGTTTGTGTGTAATGAGCTTGAGAGTGAATGGGGGAATTGAGGTGAGATGAGCTCAATATATAGGTAATATTTGTAGGGCTTTTCGGAGAAAAATATGGAAGGAAGAGGAGACAATCTCAGTTTCCAAAGCTGCCTCGCGGTTTGTCCTCACCATCCGGTTCAATCCAGGCCATCGATTTTAAATTTTGAAATCTTGGGCAATCTCAACCGTTGGATTGGTCTAATCTTGGTTTGACTACTCCTTGATTTTAGCCAATGTTGTTAGCTCGTGGGCCCTAATTGGTGAGCTGGAACCAGGATAACTCTCTGTTCTTATGTACCCGACAGCTTGATACCTCGCTCCTTCTTCTCACAGTCATAGCCGAGGCTTGAACACCCATTCAGAAAAACCAAACTTGAACTGCTCTTGTTGTTCTGCCCCTTTGACTATTCTGAGTTCTCACTAGTTCCCTGTTTGTGGCAATATCTAAGACCATGAACAATTAGCCCCATTATCAAGATAAGCTTAGTGTAAGGCATTTATATGATTAAGCTCAAGTTTAAGAATTCACTGAATGGCAAGTGTGTTTTAAACACAATGAGATTCACTTGGCTAGAACTCTATATATAAGGATACTAAGGTATGCATGTAGATCCATGAGTGGTGTTCAAGGCTATGTGAACACAGTCATAGCCGAGACTTGAACACCCATTCAGAAAAACCAATCTTGAACTGATCTTGTTATTCTGCCCCTTTGACTATTCTGAGTTCTGACTAGTTCACTGTTTGTGGCAATATCTTAGACCATGAACAATTAGTCCCATTATTAAGATAAGCTTAGTGTGAGGCACTTATATGATTAAGCTCAAGTTTAAGAATTCACTAAATGGCAAGTGTTTTTTAAACACAATGAAATTCACTTGGCTAGAACTCTATATATAGGATACTAAGGTATGCATGTAGGTCCATAAGTGGTGTTCAAGACTATGTGAACACTACTCGCACACCTTCCTCAGCCTCATACCCTGAGGGTTTCTGGTTCCTTACCAAATTCATTTCATTCCTTGCCGCTTTTGCCTTTGAGGATCAAATGCGAGGCATGCTCGTTCTTGGATTGCTGAGGGTATTACTTCCTCAAATTTTCCAAAGCCGCTGCCAAGATAATGTTCTTGGTCCCCTTGTACCTAAGACACAGATTGACATACCAAATACCCATAATAACAAAGATAAAAAGAAAAGTGTTCTCAAAACAAGGCAAAGCTAAAACGACTTTAAATAAAATCAAAACGAGTTTTAAAAGTAAAGGATAAACATGGGAATCCCTCCCAAGTGGGCTTGTTTAGAGTCACAAGCTTGACTCTCCATACTCCTCTAGTATGTGTTTGTGAGGGAAACCAGAGCTCCTTTGTTTATTTCCTCGGCCATTCCTCCAATGGTTTCTTCGATCTCAAAACATTTTCCATCGATAGTGGGCTTCTTTCTTGTTTCTTTGAGGTCGAACATCATTCCAATACCTTCACCAACTCTCAACTCAATGGTTATGTTCCGTACGTCAATGAACGCTTCTACTGACGCCAAGAATAGTTTACCCAATAGCAGTGGATCCGTAGGCTCTTCATCCATCTCCAAAACTATAAATTCTGTTAGGAATAGAATGTTGCCAGCGCTCACAGGTACATCCTCGGGAAGTCCCCTCGGCCTCCTGGTGGTTCTGTCTGCGAGGACTAATGATATCTTGCATTCCTTGAACCTTGAGTACTTCAACTTCTGAGCAGTGATCAGTGGTATAAGAATGATAGATGCCCTAAGATCACATAGGTAGTTGATGAACGTTAAATGGCCTACAACACATGGAAGTGTAAAACTCCCCGGGTCATCCAACTTTTCTGCAATGAGTCTTTTCCTTTGGTGCGGCAAAACTAGTACCAAAATTGATTCAGAAGTTCTGGTCCCAATGGCCATTCATTCTTCCCCCCTTTCTTTAAGATTGTCCTTTAAAAACTTTTTGTATTAAGGGATTAAAGAAAATGTATCCAAGATGGGGATTTTCAGCTCAATATAGCTCATTTGTTTGTCAAAAATGACCATTTGCTTCTCAACTTGATTTTTCTTCAATCTTGAGGGGAAAGGTGCCTTAGCTTTGGTGGCTACCACATGTGCAACTCCCTCTGTTGTGTTCTGCTTGGGACCGTCTAATTCTTCTCCTCGCTGCACAGGCGTGCGAGGGATCACCCTGAGTTGTGTGGAATTGGCAGTTTTTCCAGTAATCAGACTTTCATCAACCTCTCCTCGTGGCTCTGGCCTGCGAGGTGTATCCCTGAGTTGTTCATGTCCGGCTTCTTCTTTGATTTGTTCTGCCCTCCCTTCTTGGATAACGCTGTCCTTAGCGTGTTCCTTTGGTTTAACAACTGGTGGAAGCACTTTACCGGTATGAAGAGTGATAGATTGGGCCGTGTACTCCTTAGGGTTTTGGACAGCTTTTCCAGGAAGTTGGCTGGTTGTTTTTGTTGATGACAAGGCTTGATTGCTCTCCACATATTTCAATCTCGCATTGAGAGTCTCAAATTTGCAGTTGAGATCATTGTAAGTAGTATCAACGCGATTATGTACCTCTCCAGACTTCTTAGTGATTTCCGTTTGATGAGCGGTTTAGCATTGGAGTATTTATTGAAGCATATTCATCACGTTCGGTGAACCATCTTGTGTGGGTTGTGGTTGTGTTGCAGCCGGTGTTGGTTTGAGACTTTGTTTCCATTACTCCTTTGGAATCCATGCCTTTTGCTTTGGCGATTAGACCTGATCTTGTGGGTTTTCTACATTCGTGCTTCTATAGCTCCAGTTTGAGTTTTGTTTGTAGTTCACCACGGTTTTGATCCTCCTTGATTTTGGACAAAGCAAAATTCTTCAACTTGTTCATCCTCTCCTTTTTGTATCATCTCCTCTTCTATGAGATTTACTTGCTTTGTGTGGACCATAAGCAATTTGTCCAACTTCTCGTGTAGGTGTTTCAACTCTTTGCCTGTGGATGTGTCGAAATCAGAAGTACCCCTTACAGTTCGGTTGTACTCCTCCCCATATTGACCATCAGCTACAGCGAGATTCTCTATGAGTGCTCTTCCCTCAGCAATCTCTTGTTGCAAAAAACTAATGTGGCTCACAGTATCAAGAAGCATATGGATCCTCGGGTGGACTCCTCGGTAGAATTTGTTGAGGATAATGTCCTCCGAGAAACCATGATGTGGGCATTAAGATTGATATATCTTGTATTGGTCCAACGTCTCGGCAAGCGACTTGGTGCTTTGCTGCACGAAGTTGGAGATATTATTCCGGAGCTTGGCTGTTCTCGAATTTGAAAAGAACTTAGTGATGAATAGGCGTTTGCTGTGCAGCCAAGTAGTTATGGAGCCTATGGGTTGGTGCTTCTCCCATTGATGTGCTCTATCTCCAAGAGAGAAGGGAAAGAGTCTTAGCTTCAGCGCGTCCTCACTCACTCCATTGATGCAAGTAAGGGTACATAATCTTTTGAACTCATCAAGGTGGTCGAGGGGGTCCTCCAAGGGTAAGCCGTAGAACTTGTTGTTTTGAACAATTGAGATCAGTCCACTTTTGATCTCAAAGTTGTTATTCTCGATCACCGGCGGTTGGATCCCGTTCTGTTGAGTATGATTTCTCGGAGCATCACCCACACAAATGTAGAGAGGGCGATGAGCTTGATTGTGTACTCGTGCTTGGTGGGTGGATTCATTAGGTAACAGTGGTGTTCCATCCGTCGTCGTGCCCGGTGTTGTATTGTCCAGATCGGGTTGTGGCTGCTGCATTCTCGTGCACTGGCGTCTGAGTTCACGAGGAAGGAGGTTGATGTTGTCGATGAGTGGTTGAAGGTTGTGAGAGCCCTTCAAACGCGTGTGCATCAACTGATCAGTTAAGGCGAGATTAAAGATTTTGAATCTGTCCTCGGTCCCAAACATCGAGGTTAACCTGCAAGGCCTACAAGGACAAAAACAAGGATTTGTAAATATGATTGAACCTTGGTCCTTATAGATCCAAGCTGTAAGAAGCAATAACAAGTTATCTAAGCAGTAAACATGCAACTTGATCCTAAGACTAGTAAACTTTAAATTGAAACAAGTAAAATTCCAATTTGGCAACATCGTCAATTTGATAAAAGAGTTTTTGCGGTTCTCTTATCAAATCAAAGAGTATGGTGGTGAGTAGAGTGGGTTTGTCGAACTAATACTCCGAAATGCTTGTTAACAATTTATCTAATACCAAATCCTAGTTCAAGTTAATCTAGCATCCTATCACAATGATAGACTCTAGAAAATATTAAACTAGCAAACTAGCACAAAGGACAAAATAAGCTAAAGACAAAAATACAACAGAATTTGAAATTTCTAAACAGAGAAATGATGTAAAAATAGAGTGTAAAATGTGAATAAGGGTTTACGCAATTCTAAAGATAAGGATCTAGAGGTTTGAGGGTTGATCGGTGGCAAACTCGCCAATCCCACTCGCCGTATTCTTTGAGCGCTCTTTAGACCGGGAGATAGGTTAGATCAGCCCGCTCTCGCCGTGAGGATCTGGATCCGGATTGGCTGATCCATTCTGACTCTCGTCATGATCTCGCCGAACCGGACGCATAAATCCTTGCCCAAATCGTCTAATGACCGATCCATATGCTAGATCTCTCTTTGACAGATCAAGCCATCTATAGCAAGGATCGGGGCCTTCATTTCCGCTGGTGCTAGCTTCGGTCATGACCCAAATCATATCTCAACTGATCAGGAAGAGATCAGTATTAAGATTGGCCTTACTAGAAGAGATCGGTGTTATGATCGGTTAGCTAGGCGAGAGAATCAACGGATTCACCTCCGATTTCTCAATCCTCGAGATCCAAAGGGATCTACTTGCTCCTCATTTCGAGAGGGATGAGGATTGGGGTAGATTCTGATGGCCTGAATAAAGTAAAGAAGCTAAAAGTTGCAAGAAGAAAAGATGAAGATAACAAGCAAAACTAATTCATTCAATAGATAACCATTAAAAGAGTATAAACCTTCAAAACAAGCTTATAGGAAAACAACAATAAAAGAGAGAGAGTTTTTTCGTCTAAACATCAGATAAAAATGATAAGAAGGTTATAAGAGGGGTATTTATAGGGTCATCCTAATGGTCAAACCGACTTAAGTTGGTCAACCAGGCGGTCAGTGAAGCTTCCCTCAGAGTCCTTGTGCGAGCTTGGGCACTGAGGAACGCTTCACTTCTATGTCCTCGTAGTTCTTGCCTGAGTTGCGGCTTCGAGTGTAACCTTTGATGTGAAGAGGGATGGGTCTTGGTTCCGCACCGGTCTTTCCTCGTGGCAGATAGATTAAGGTAAGTCACCGAGGTGTCCTTTGTCAACTGTTCTTGATACTCCTCGCGTACGAGCTTCAAGGTAGCGATCTGAGGGTGCACAATCATTCTTGACTTAGACGTTCCAGCAGCTGCTCCAATTCTCCTTAGCTCTAGTTGTGCTCCCTTTCCGCTCTTTTTACCTAGATGAACTCCAAATCTCCGGATGCAAATGCAAAGAATACAAAACAAGCCTAAACAGACCTAAATGCAAGGAAAGTCTAGCTAGATGAATGCAAAGTGACCTGAAATAAGACTCTAAAACCATCAAAAATCACACACATTACCCATTAACCTGTTGGAGTTGAAATTTTTGACCCTAATAGGTTAACAGATTTATTAGATAAATAGGTTAAACCGTTTCAGGTTGAAATGGGTTGGGTTTTAATAGGTTGACAGCTCAAAACGCGTTAATTGTTAACCCACTAATATTTAAAATTTGACTTTTAAAAAAATAGGGAACAATAACTTAATACTGTAAACCTTTTCCTTTTCCTTTGTGTAGTCGCTAGTGGCCTCCGTTGGTCTATCGTGACACTCTTCCGGCATTGATTCCAATTAATCAGAGTTTTTACTTTTCATCTTCATCGAAAACTAAGAGATCGCTATCTTTTCAATCTACACTCTTCCCGCCAATCTGCTTGGCTGTAAGTTCTCTCTCTTTTTTGTCAGATCTCCTTCCATTGTCTTCTTTCTTGCAAAATGAAGCTGGTGTTTCTGTGTTTGTTCTCTGGTTATGTTTTTTTTCATTTGGGTATGGAATTTAGAGTATTTTTGTGTGTGGGTTTAAAGCTTTCTGACTTTAGGGGTTTCTTTGTGGCTTATTCGATTTGTGGGATTAATGAGTTTTCTATTCCATTTCATCCAAAATTTTATGGGTTTAGTATTGATATCCATGAACTTTTATGGGTTTAGTGTTGATTATTATTTTCACGTTTGTTTATTTGGATCATTAGATTCATTATGGTATGTAATTAGTTATTGAAATCGGTGAAGTTTATGTCAAATTTTTAGTTGGATTTGGCTCAATCATTTAATTCAGATTATTTTGAGTTTTGGTTCCTGTCGCTTTGCAGTTACAAGGTTTAAAGTTGAAGACTTTTTTTTGCTTTTAATTTGTATTGGTAAGTTAGTCAAAAGTAATTTTAAATTAGAGATTTTGGTGAAATTGCAAATCCAGCAACCATTTTTGTGTGTTTTGTGATTTTATTGAACAATGATTGTTTATAAATCATACATGATATGGTTATATTTTTTGTGACAACAATCAACATACATTTATAAATCATCATCAGCAATGTTTCATGTTGACACTTGTCTATGAATAATGAATATGTTCTTCATATTTATGGCATTTGAATATTTGGTCTATGTTTTACAGAGTTCAATATGATTGCAATTTTCTATAGAAGGCTAAACTATGAATACTTATCCGGATAGGTTATGTTGATACTTGCAGCTAGTGGTTATATTCACTAGTTGTAAGATGTGTTGTGGAGAGTGGAAAGGGATTCTATAGAGTTCTTCTATGTCTTTAAGGATAGATCTTGTAGCTTCCGGACTAAAGATAGCTGCCACAAACTTTTACGACTGAGTTGATTCTGTATTCATTCTATCATAGTGATAGTTAGTTGCTGCTTTATGTTGTTGTATTGATTATGATATTTTCAGAATTATGATTATGTTGTTGTTGTTGGTGTAGATTGGATACAGATTCCGTAAACTTTTTCTATGTCTTTGCGGATAAATCTGGTAGCTTCAGTACTAACTACGACAAACTTTTATGACTAAGCTGAATCCGTTTCATCCTAACATAGTGAGAGTTAACAACAGCTTTATGTTGTTGTGATTATGGTGTCTTCAGGACTATGATTATGTTGTTGTTATAGATTGGTTACAAGTTCTATAAAATTCTTCTAGTTCTTTGAGGATAGATCTTGTAGCTTCAGGACTAATGATACTTGTTGGAACATACTTTTACGAGTAAGTTGATTCTGTTTCATCCTAACGTAGAGACAAAATTTCTTTAACTGGTGTACGAATCTTAGCTTTTCTTGTGATTGTGATTATTTACGCTCTAGATCTTTTTTTTTACCTTTCCTCGAGTTCCATGGTAAATTCTAGAATTAAATGATTCCTCTAATTTTAGGAAGAAAGTGGAAATGTAATAACTGCCATTGTTGATGACACTAATCTCTTTATTGCAAAATATGCGCTTTGGAACTTTATTACTCAAAAGAATATTATTACACAACTAAATAATTATGAAAACTTTGGTCGGATATGTTTTCATTGTCATTTTTATCATATTTTCAATTCATTGTCAAACTCAAATTGCTAATGAGCCAAGTGATTATCCAGGTAAATTTCTAATTATGTATTGTTTATATCTCAACTTTTTTAACTATGGACATTACTGATTTGTTAATTGTTTATTGACTATCAATAATAAATTAGATTTAGGTACTGATGGACAGAGAGTCACATGCTTCGGTTTAGTTACGTGTAAGAGATTAGGGGATTTCAAGCGGTGTAATATTTTTTTGTAAATTTCAAAATATCTAGCGGGTTATTGTGAACCAATATATGATTCTAACCAAATTGGCATGTGTGGTTGGTTTAAGATATCCACTGCAGGCTCGCCCAATAGTGAAACATAGTGTTTGTGTAGAACATGTGTGGCTTTAATGTGTTTAATGATTGCTTAGAGATAAGCTAATGTTTTTTAGTGGGTTTCTTTGTTGTTTTTGTTTCGTAACAAGAAGATGGAAAACGAAGACGAATACCTTTTTGAGAGACCAGGGTAATCAACAACATATACAACACAATCTATAACTTTGGTAAGCTCTTCTCGTCCTTCAAAAAGAAAAAATATGTCAAATGTATGGAACTCCTTTAGGCTAAAAACAGATGAGAATGGTGAAGAGAAAGCATGTTGTTTGAAATGCTCAAAGGAGTATGTGTATATGGCCTCTAATGGAACATCAAATCTGAAACACCATTGGCAGAAATGCTTAGAGGATTCAGGTCAATGAGAGAAGATCAGAGAAGTATGATGATAAAGTTAATACGGAGAAGTTTGGTCGAGTGATTATCTGTCATGATCCTTCGTTTTCTTGTGTTGAATATGATGAGCTTAGGGATTACTTAGGTTATTTGAATCCGGATTATAAGTGTTGTATTAGGAACACTGCAACTTCTAATGTGATTAAAACTTGGAAGACTGAAAAACAAAAACTGAAGCTTGAGATAGGGAAGGTTCCGAGCAGGATTTGTCTTACTTCAAATCCTGAAGATCCATTTTCTTGTGTTGAAGATCCAAAGTTAGATATGAAAACTCATCCTGATTTGAACGTACTGAAGTATTGGAAAGAAAACATACATTTTTTGGCGCGCAATCGTATATGGCAATGGATATTCTGACCATTCCAATAATCACAGTCATTCTAGAGTCTTTTTGTTTAGCATCGATTCTCACATCAGCAACAAATATCAAAGCCACCTTCTACCTAGCAATGTCCAGACTTTACTTTGTACTCGTTCTTGGCTTTTTGGCTATGGAGTTGATGATGAAGAAGGCGAGATGGTCATTGTTCGACCGGATCCAAAATCTTTACAAGAATGAATAATTATTATTTAAATATTTAATCTTTGACTTTATATGGTTCGTAAATGACTTTTTATGATTCATACACAACTAACTTTAATATTTAATCTATAGAAGAGTGATGACTTTATATTATTATCTAACTTTTTTAGTTAAGTTTCTGTATGAATTTTCATAAACGACTAACATTATCTGACTTGACCTAAAAAATCAAATTAAATGCCAACGTGTTTCCTATATACTTTGACCATTTTTGATAAAATCAATTTTTGTAAAACCATAATTAAATGTTTATTTAAAATATGATAAAAATAGTTAATTAAATAATTAACATGTTATCCACGAACCCATCCAAACCCGTTAAATAAAATGGATAACGGGTCAACTCAAACCATTAAATAAATGACTAATGGGTTAACCACAACCCATTAACACTTATACCCATTGGATAATGAGTTTGGTTTACCCATTTTGACACCCCTACTTAGGAAGCATAATAAACTTAAAAATGGTTGGTGAAAGTGCATTTAGAGCTTCATTTTTGGTTGTTAAGGGTTGGTGACAGAATTGAAGAAGATGACATTTCGTAAATATTTGAGATTTGAATGTTCATTTGGTCTTTTTGTTTTCTAAAAGAAAAAATTTTAAAAAATTAATGGCAAAACCAAAAATATAAGAAAAATAAGAGCAAAATAGAAAAAAAAAATTGACCAAAAAGAGAATGTTAGTTTTGCGTTTGAAAAAATTTTGGAAGTTAGATTTGCAAACAACCCATATATATATATACTAATTAACTAAACTGTGACATCAATCAATTAATAGATTTGGGATACCACAATATAAAGTATATATATATATAATAATGAATTAAAAGTTTTTATTTGAGATACTTCATTATAATACTATTCATAAATCCCTATTATTCACTTTTTCACCATGATTTGAATTTAAAATGATACAAGTCTCAAAAGTGCTTCTCTAAGGTTAATGGGAGTGGTTTCTTATTCAAAGGGAACCGTGTGTACTTCCTTTGATAAGAGAATGATGTGCGGCGGAAATGGATGGAATGAAGAATGATCCACAAGAAGAATGATAAGCTTCTTGATACACTCGAACAAACTCTCGATCAAGAGGAATCCTCTCAAGATCTCGACGTGTGGTTTGAATCTCTAGACAAGCGTCTAAGCTCCCTAACGGCTAGGTTTCTTTAGAAGAAATTTCGATCTTTATTGATATGGAAAAAGTTCAAAGTTACACAGCTGCAAAGGGACCTTATAAATGGTCCTATCAGCTACCCCTAAGGCAGACTCAAACTCAAAAGAAAAACAAACACAATATGGATCGCAGCCCATTAACAACAAAAACCAAAAACAAGCAAACTAATGTTCAATGTGTGGCCTTGCTTCACAAGTTGAAGCCTCGGTCTACTTTATTTAAAAAAGGCCTAAAGACTCTAAACTCTCTAACCTAAGGTGTTGGAGCCATTAGGCTTGGTGGACCTACAAAGACATTCAAATTAAACACAAAACATACCTTGTTGAACCGGATGAAAAGCCAAGCCTTATTGGTTGCTTCCGGCTCAAGTCTTGACGGTTCTTGGCTCTCTTGATCAGCTTCTTGAATGTCTTGAATATCTTGGTTCTCTTCTTGACGTGTGGCTTGGTCTTGGCTTGAGTTCTTGACCTTCCCCGCACTTCTTGAAAAGACTTCAACATGTCTCTTGTCGATCTTGGTGCGGTCCGGTGAGGGAGCATCCTCTTCCTTGCTCAAGACATCAGCTACAGATTCTCCTAGTTGCTCTCTAAGCTTGCGTGCTCTAGCTCTGGTCATTGCCTGCTTGGTTCAACCGGCTTGATGTCCTCATCATTCCCTCCCTCTTGAAGATGCTCCATCATGGGTGCATCGTCTTTGTCTACATGCAAATGAGAGAGATCAGCAACATAAAAACTTGAAGAGATGTTGAACTCACCTGGCAGCTCCAAGCGGTATGCATTGTCATTGATCCGTTCTAGAACTCGAAACGGTCCATCACCGCAGCCTGATTTGCGCTTGTTCGGGAACCGCTCCGGACGCATGTGCACCCAACCCAATCTCCCGGTTTGAATGTCACAGCCTTGTGCATAGTGTCTTCTCTTTGCTTGATTGCTTCAGCCTTCTTCTCCAAATTCTCCTTGACCTTAATATGTAACTTGCGGACCAGGTCGGCCTTAGCGCTTGCGTCCTTGTCAAGGTAGTGGCGTGAAGGAAGTGGTGTAAAGTCCATGGGTGTCAAAGGGTTGAAACCATACACTACTTCAAATGGTGAAAACTTAGAAGAAGAATGGTTAGCTCGGTTATAAGCAAACTCAACCATAGGTAAACATGAAAGCCAATTGTTTAAGTTCTTACCGATCGTAACTCTTAGTAAAGTATCTAGAGTACGGTTTACCACTTCAGTTTGGCCATCGGTCTGAGGGTGACAAGTGGTTGAGAAGAGCAGTTTGGTGTCTAGTTTGCGCCACAAGGTCCTCCAAAAGTGACTCATGAATTTAGCATCTCGATTGGATAAAATGGTCTTTGGAACTCCATGTAAACGCACCACTTCCTTGAAGAGTAGATCGGCGATTTGTGATGCATCATTGGTCTTGTCGCAAGGTATGAAGTGAGCCATTTTTGAGAAACGATCCACTACAACAAAGATTGAATCCTTGTGCTTGATCTTTGGCAAACCTAACACAAAGTCCATAGAAATATCCTCCCAAGAAGCATTAAGTATAGGTAAAGGAAGATAAAAACCATGAGGATGAGACTTTGCTTTGGCCTTGAAACACGTTGCACATTTGATGCACACCCGTTCCACATCTCTCTTTAGGTGCGCCCAAAAGAAATGCTCGGTCACCATGGCTAGAGTCTTGTCAACACCAAAGTGGCCCATAAGTCCTCCACCATGCGCTTCTCTAAGTATCAAATCTCTCATTGATCCTTGCGGTATGCACAGCCTCTTCTCTCAAAACAAGTACCCTTCATGGATGTAGTATGACCCGAAAGCTCCTTTATTGAAAGCTTGATAAATGTCTCCAAAGTCTGGGTCCTCATTGTAGTTGTTCTTGATGAACTCAAACTCTATAACCTTAGTGTCCATGATAGTAATGAGGTTGTGTCGTCTAGATAGAGCATCCGTAACTACATTCTCCTTTCCCTTCTTATACTCTATCACATAGGAAAATGTCTCCACGAATTCTAACCACCTTGCATGTCTCTTTTTCAAATTGGTCTGACCCCTCAAATGCTTCAAAGTCTCATGATCGGTGTGAACCACAAACTCTTTAGCTAGTAGATAGTGTTGCCAAACTTCTATGACTCAAACCAATGCATATAACTCCTTGTCGTATGTTGGGTAATTGAGAGTGGCTCCACTTAGCTTCTCACTGAAGTAAGCTATAGGTCTTTTTTCTTCAGTCAACACAGCTCCAATTCCCAACCTGGAAGCATCACACTTCACTTCAAAAGTCTTCTCAAAATTTGACAAAGCCAAAACCGGAGCCTTGGTGAGGCATGACTTCAGCTCGGAGAAGGTTCTCTTTTGTGCTTCTCCCCATTTGAATGGAACATCCTTCTTGATCAGGCCAGTAAGAGGAGCAGCTATGGTGCTAAAGTTCTTGAAAAAGCAGCGGTAGAAGCTTGTCATGCCGTGAAAACTCCTTACATGACCGATTGATGTAGGTGTTGGCCATTCTTCAATAGCTTTGATCTTTTCTTGATCTATACGAATTTCATGTGAACTTATGACAAAGCCTAAAAACACAAGCTCATTAGTGAAAAAACTGCACTTCTTAAGGTTTGCATAGAGGCTTTCTTGACGAAGATTCTGTAGTACTTGCTTAAGGTGCATCAAGTGATCGGACAAACATGAACTATAAACAATAATATCATCAAAGTATACCACAACAAACTTACAAATGTAAGCCCTTAAGACTTGGTTCATGAGTCTCATGAATGTGCTTGGTGCGTTGGAGAGTCCAAACGGCATCACAAGCCACTCATACAAACCTTATTTTGTTTTGAAGTCGGTTTTCCACTCATCACCTTCTTTCAAGCGAACTTGATGATAGCCACTCTTATATCTATCTTAAAGTAGATGGTGGCTCCATGTAGTTCGTCTTACATATCGTCTAAGCGTGGAATAGGATAGCGGTACTTGATGGTGATGTTGTTGATTGCACGGCAGTCCACACACATCTACCATGTTCCATCCTTCTTAGGCATGAGCAAGACCAGAACTGCACATTGGCTAAGGCTCTCACAGATGTATCCTTAGTCCAATAGATCTTGAACTTGTCGCTGTAGCTCCTTGGCTTCTTGCGGGCTGATGCGTTAAGCCACACGGTTCAATAGAGCTGAGACGAGAATGAAGTTAATCTGGTGTTCTATGCCTCGGATCAGAGGTAAACCAGCTGGTGTCTCTTCTAGAAACACGTCTTTATTTTATTCTAAGAGCTCATGGCTCTATGGTGGCAAATCTGCACAAGACATCTCAAGGCAAACATTCTCTTTGAAGAGCATTAGTAGCACGGGTTGCTTGGCACACAAGGTGTTCTCAATAACACTCGGAGTCACAAAGAGAGAAAGTTTACTTACCTTGGTGGACTGACTCATCTTTATTTGATAATCAGGCACTTGGGCGGGTGTTAAAGGTGTCAAGCTTTATTTGCGCTTCTCGTGCATGAATGAGTAGAATTTGGTATGTTTCAATGCTAAAAGGTATGGTAATTTGCTTCAAAACTTTGATCTCCACCTTGTCGTTGAGCCATCTCAAGCGGTACGGCCTTGGGTGCTTTGTGGTGGTGAGAACTAGTTTCTCAACCAAAGACTTGCTAGCCATGTTAGTACGTGAACCAGTATCTATAATGAGGCTACATACCTTGCCACTTCTAGTACATCTTGAGTGGAAGATGTTTTCTCTTTGTGCGGTTTCTTCTGACACAACTATAGAGCTAAGCACTCGTCGGGCTACAAGGAGTTCTCCTACGTCCGGGTAGGCCATAGTCTCCTTAGCCTCTCCTACCACTTCATCTATCTCCATCTCATCTTCATCTTGTGATTCATACTCTCCTCCATTGGTGACAATCATTGTTCTTCGGTTTGGACACTCTTTAGCCATATGTCTGCGACCTTGATACTTGAAACACACAATGTCACGAGTTCTAGTAGTATTTGAAACTTTACTAGCCTCAGGTCTTTGGTTCTTAGCTGGTTCTTGATCAGCTCTCTTGTAACGGGTTTCTTGCTCAATGGTCTTCCCTTTGTCTTGTTATCTAGTGGCAGGTGTGGTCCAAGTGTTGTTGTTCTTAGTGCGGTTGGACGCAGCCGTCTTTCTCTTTATGTACTGCTCATCATAAATGGTAAAATGCAGCAACTCTCGCAGATCATGATATGGCTGCCTTTCCACTTTTCTAGCTATCCGGTCTTGCAGACCGTCCAATAACTACGCCATTATGTTCTACTCGTGTTCCTCGGTCTCTAGATGATTCTTCAAGCATTCAAACTCCTCAAAGTACTCCTCCACTGACTTATTTCCCTGCACTAACTTACGAAACATTTTCTGTAAGTCTCTATGGAAATAAGGAGGAACATACCTTTTGCGAAAATTATATTTCATTTCTTCTCAAGTGGTGACTTGGTTGTAATGATGGTGTCTACGTTCAGCCATGTCATGATCCCACCATGACAAAGCGTTATCGGTGAGTTGAGCAGTAGCAAAGCTCATTCTCTTGTGGTCAGCATGATAGTAACACTCAAAAATGTACTACATTCTCTTCTCCCAATCAAGATATGCTTCCGGAATGATCTTACCGGTAAATGTTGGTGTGGTAAGCTTTGGATTGATGTTGGTTCTTACCGGATTGTCCCACTCATGTCTACGGTGCTATGGATCTCTTCCTCGTGCGGTATGGTTCCTTGGTGGAGGATCATCTGGGTCTGGTTCAAGTTCTTCATCTTGATATGCATCGGTCTCATCATCCTGCGAGTGCACAGACACATGGGTGTTTCCTGATCTTGGCTCCAAGCGATCCATGCGGGTACTAATGTCTTGAAATTGAGCTTGGAGTTGAGCCAACATTTCAGCTGTGGAAGGTACATTAGCTTGGTTTTCTCCCATCGGTGCTACACAAAAAGATTAAGAAGTAGTTAACTTTTTTTTTGTAAAGGTAAAACGTGAAAATAGAAATCACGAAAATGGAAATAACAAGTATGGAAAGAACAATATCTCTACAACCCTACACGAGTTTTATGATCTAGAAGTAGTTTTCTTTGTCTTCTACAATTGAAAACTAAGAACCCTAGCCGTCACAAACGAGATACTACTTAGATCTATCCAAACAATAGCTCACACAACTCGAAAATTCAAATCTAGCAACCTATGCAAGAACTATTAATGATACAATCAATAAAAACGGAATGAAAACGATAAATAAGATAGATACAACCTTCTAGGAAACCTTTGGCTCTGATACCAAAATGATACATGCCTCAAATGTGCTTTTCTAAGGTTGATGGGAGTGGTTTTTTATTCAAAGGGAACAGTGTGTACTTCCTTTGATAAGAGAATGATGTGCGGCGGAAATGGGTGGAATGAAGAGCGATCCACCAGAAGAATGGTAAGCTTCTTGATACACTTGAACACACTCTCGATCAAGGGGAATCCTCTCAAGATCTCGTCGTGTAGTTTGAACCTCTAGACAAGTGGCTAAGCTCCCTAACGGCTAGGTTTCTTTAGAAGAAAGTTCGATCTTTATAGATATGGCAAAAGTTCAAAGTTAGAGAGCTGCAAAGGAACCTTATAAATGGTCCTCAGCTAGCCCTAAGACCGACTCAAACTCAAAAGAAAAGCAAACACAATATGGGTCGCAATCCATTAACAAACAAGAACCAAAACCAAGCAAACTAAAGTTCAATATGTGGCTTTGCTTCACAAGTTGAAGCCTCGGTCCACTTCATTAATAAAAAATTCCTAGAGACTCTAAGACTCTCTAACCTAAGGTGCTGGAGCTATTGGTCTTGGTGGACCTGCAAAGACATTCAAATTAAACATAAAACATACATTGTTGGACCGGATGAAAGGCCAAGTGGTTGCTTCCGGCTCAAGTCTTGACGGTTCTTGGCTCTCTTGATCAGCTTCTTGAATGTCTTGAATTTATTGGTTCTCTTCTTGACGTGTGGCTTGGTCGTGGCTTGAATTCTTAACCTTCTCTGCACTTCTTAAAAAGACTTAAACATGGCTCTTGTCAATCTTGGTGCGGTCCGGTGAGAGAGCATCCTCTTCCTTGCTCAAGATGTCAACTACAACTTCTCTTAGTTGCTCTTTAAGCTTGCGTGCTCTAGCTCTGGTCATTAGCATGCTTGGTTCTACCGGATTGGTGTTCCATCATAAGATATGAAAAAAAGAAGATAGAAAAGAAGTGGGAAGAAATTAAACTCAGATTTGTATGCATATCTAGAAATAATTTATAATAGGTAGTCTTTCCTATTTTTTATTTCTTTACCAGTCACAACCAATTTTTTCCCTCTGGCAAGTAATCTTGTGATTTATCTCCTCCAAATCTTCCACTCTTATTCTACTTTGCATATCTTCAATAAAAAACTGATGAAGTTGAAACCACTACAAAAAAATATATTAATAGCGCAGATAATATGCTATCATATATGTATAATAGTGAATTCACTATTGCTATGTCCTCGGCAGCTATGGTAGGTTCGACCCATATAAAAGTACTATATATGTGTGTTGTGATATGTGTACATATGGTAACAAATTTTTGCTACTTTTATTTATTTATTATAGCTCTTACTAATTTTGTACGAAAAAAGTTTACAAGTTATGTTATGTACTACCGTTGCTTATTTTACCTGGGGTCTTAGGATCAATTCCTTTCTAATAACAAGTTCCTCTAAATCCTTATAAGGTTGGAGACCATATTTAGATTTTTCACAATGCAACAATGTAGACACAAGACTAGCACCAACATTCCTCTCCACATGCATTACATCTAAGGTATCCTTTACCGAAAGTTCCTAATCAACATACATACCATAAACTTAGTCAAATTAAATAATACGTAATTGATTATATCAGGAAATAAAAGACTAACATGACGGTAGAACCTCTCAATAAGGTAGCTTGAAAAAGATTGATCTTTTTTCCATCTTAATAACTCATCCTCATCTACTTTTAGTTCTTCCCCTTCTTCTGATTCACTAGATGAATCTTCAGTGTTAGTTCATAACAAGTACATTCTGGTATTTTTCTTTTACTAACATATAGTTTCATATTTCCAAAAAAAATTTGAAAGTCTTCAGGTTTTGAGAAATTTTATTTCCTGTCAATATTCTACCCTTCCTCCCATTCTCAACGTTTCCATCGAACCAGGACTTCTTACTTCTAAAAATATGAAATGGTGGCAAACCCTTTCTATGACACATATAGATATGTTTTCTGTTGTATTTTAACCACATAGAATCTATGTGTTTTACCACATACAAGACAACCCATTTTTCCTTTAACTTTGCAGCTTGCTAGATTCCCATATAAAGGAAAGTCGCTAACTGTCCAGAGCAGCATTGCCTTCTGTTGAAACATTAATTTAGTAAAGACATCATATGTTAACTCTCCATTTGTCCAAAGATGGTTTAAATCCTCTATAAGTGGCTCTAAGTAGACATCAATAATATTACCAGGTTGTTGTGGACCGGGAATCAGCAATGTAAGCATGATATTTTTTTTCTTCATGCATAAGTTAGGTGGCAAATTGTAATTAACCATCACAACAGGCCAACAACTATACTTTATATTCTTCATATTGAATGGATTGAATTCATCTATTGACAGTCCAAGTCCCACGATTCTTGCTTTGGCTACAAATGAAGGGTATTTGTTATTTATTTGATCCCACGTAACCGAATCCACCCGATGCCGAATTTTTCCATCAATGCTTCTATTACTAAAGTACCAGATTAAATCTTTAGCCATCTCTTCAGATCTAAACATTCGCTTCATCCATAGAATTATCGAAAGTAGCGTAATACTTTCTGTGGGACACCTTTCTTTACTCCATCGGTACGTGTGTTGATCTTCCATCTTGAAGCCTTGCATTTAGGACAATAATCAAGCTTCTTATACTTCTTTCTGAACAAACAACAGTCGTTGACACAAGCATGTATCTTCTGGTAACCCATGTCAAAAGATTTCACAAATCTCTTCACCTCGTACAATGATTTGTGTAACACATTAGCATCAGGCAGCATCTGTGGTAATGTCTCTAACATATCGTCAAAACTCTTGTCGGACCAGTCATTTTGTGTTTTAAGTCTGAACAGTGATACAATGGCCAACAAGTTGCTATGTTTAACACAAGTTGGATATAACGAAGTTCCAACATTTGCAAGCTTTGCAAGGAATTCATCCACTTTCTTGTCATCACCCTCGATCTCACACATATCAGACTTACTATCAAACTCTACATCCAACAGTTCAGCCGCTTGATATAACCCAAATATCTCTTCATAACACTAACTTGATTTGCTTTCACTTTCAGCCCCCTTTTAATTCTCCATGATGATACCAATCAAACCGCATCATATAGGACTTATCCATTCCCTGTATCACTAGATGGTGTAATACAACACTACTAGGATGATGATCTATATTGCGGCAATTAGTGCAAGGACATATGATCAAATCATTGTCTCCTGAAGCTGCAGCCACGGCTCATACAAAATTAGAAGCACCTCTTTCATATGCATGATCAGCGCTTTAACATAATTGTATGCAAAAAGTATAAAAAGGTAAAGTCGCCAACTCCTAATGAAATCTAAAGTATTTTATACAAAAAACCTTACCTGCAAAGATGCACCCAATCCTTGTGCACCATTATATGTTCTAACATTAATATAAACCATAGTAACTAACAAATAAATCAATATATACTCTACCTATAAACAGAAAATCTCAACAATTTGAAAGTAAAATAAACAATTATACAAATCATTGAAAGTATTTCTAAGAATACAACAACAAAAACACAAAACCAATTAAAACAACACACAGAGAATTTGTACAAGTAAAACTTATCAGTATCAGATTCAAAGAAAAAAGGTACTAACCTGACTATGACAAGAGCCAAAGAAAAACTTTAATTCTAATTATTTGTAGTTAACAACACTTGCAAAAAAACACAATGAAAGAATCATTACAGGTTAAAGAAAACAAAACATAAAATATATGATGGTACTTATAGGTACTCAACATATACTAAGCAACAGTTAAACATACTCAACAAATACTATAGAACAAAATAGTTGATTATTGTACAACAATAACGTAAGCATTAATAGAGTTCAAGAACAGATGAAACTTAATAAGCAAATTCTCAACAACAATTATAAATCTTCATCAAAATAAAGATGCATCATATAAAGCATTTCTCTCTGCTAAAAAACTTTTGTATGATTTCAGGATACACAAATTAACAGTAGATTAACAAATGCGTATTATAACAATGCAAATAACTAACTCAACCAAACTTGATAACTGGATACTTTTTTCCGTCATAACTTGGTGACTTATTACTCAGCAAAACTAACAAATACTCAATAGATCTTGTAAATATGAAACTAAAATCCAAAACTACATCAAGTTTCTAAACAAAACATGTCTATACTTGTGTTTTCTTTATGACTAAAAAAATATTCAATGTTTTAAAAGAACATATGCATCATATATAACACCATACTCAGAATTTACCGAAACAAAATTGTTCATTACACTATGCGAATAACGTAATCAACCTTCATTGCCAACACTATGTGTGTGAAAGTTTAAAGCTAAAATCTCAAAATGAATATTAATTTGAAATAAAAATCTATCTAGGTGTAAACCCAAAATCTCAGAACACATATTAGTCTAAAATTAAAAAAAATCAAGAATTAAACCCAAAAATCTCAGTATCTAAAATCGGAAAAATATTGCGGCTAACCATAACCTCAAAAATTGTAAACGGAAATCTAAAACCTGCTATGCCTAGCAATAGAAACTATCAGAAACTACAAATAAACCTAACCAAACAATCTCAATAGATGGAAGAAAGAAATTGGAGCAAAGCACTAAAATTGGGGAAAAATAGATGAATTTGAAACATGCCTTCAAGAACTAAGAGGAGCAAAACTAGGGCCGGCGAGAGAAAATTTGGTCGCTGCTACCATTAAGAATTCAATGATAAGTGAAATTGGCAACAAGATTTTGTGATTTGCAGTGAGCTATGTTGAGATTGTAATGTGAAGGGTTTACGAAGAGGAAAAATGGAATAGACTTAAGGTTTCTCTAATTGTTTTGGTGGATATAAGTGAATTTTGTTCGCGCTTAATGAAATATTTTATTAGCATGCATGCAATGTTATGATAGAGTAACCAAAATTGTAAACCCATTTGTGATAGCAGTTCAATAAAACATGCTATCAACCATTGCTATGTGTGTGTAATTTTTTTGTAGTGAACCTATTCTCTATCAGCTCAATAAAACTCATTACAGAGATCTTCCTAATCAAACTCGAGCTGCCTTTCATGATCTTGTCGTAAAAAATTGACTGCTTTGACTACTCCTAATTCTAGTTCTTTTCAAGATGTGGTTGTAACTTCTACTCTTTGGCATCATCTTGCTCATGTGGAAGAACAATTATATCATCAAAAATCAAGGATTAATTGGCTTGGTTCTGGTGATACTTTTTCATTGTGTCTCCCAATCCAGAGCTGCTAGGAGTTCCATTAAACGGCTTCAGTTGGATTATGGTGATTTCATTACTGATCCTGATGTCATTAATTTTGAAGTTGTCTTACTTCAGAATTTTTTTTGCAACAGGACTCTCCCCCTCTTTTGGGGTCTCATACTAAGTTCGTATCTAAATTGATCGACTACTATTGTCCTGATTCTGTTGCTAATTGTTTGGTTGCTCCAATTTTCCTTGAAACCATTCAATCGGTCCTTTTTATGCCTTCGAATAAGGCTTCTAGCCCATATAGTTTTTCAGCTGAATTTTTCAAAGCAGTTTCGCTCATTGTTGGTGCTGATTTTATTGTAGCAGTGCAATCTTTCTTCATGTTTTATTTTCTTCCTATAGGGGTAAATGCCACTTCTCTAGCATTGGTCCTAAACATGCTGACTCTAAATCCATGTGTGATTACAGGCCCATCGCTTGCTGAAACCTTCTCTGCAAGGTAATCTCTGAGATTATTGCCAACCGTCTCAAATCCATTCTCCCTCAAGCTATTGAGTTGAATCAAACTGCTTTTGTCTCCAAGAGGTTATTACTACTTGAGAATGTTTTAATAGCCACTGAGTTAGTAAAACACTATGACAAATCCTCGATCTCCCCTTGCTCTGCTATTAAATTTGATATCTCCAAAGCTTTTGATTCGGTCAGTGATAAAAGGTTTTTAGTGTGTTTTTCAAATCCTATTACACTAATTTGTCGGTGTAGTATAATAAGTGTCAAATCGACTGGGAATGTTGTTAACACTCAGAATGCAGTAAACTATTCGAATTCAAGCCAATCAAAGTTTGGTTTGTCTAATAACCTAGATCGTACTTAAAATAAAAATGAACAAATCAATCAGCAATAACAAAGAAATTAAAACAAAGCAATAAGCAACAATGCAAATAGTGAATTTAACACAAGATAAGAAAACAGGTTCCTGAGGGGTGAGCTTCACGGATCAGCGTGACTCTTAAACCAACTAGGTGCTTGACAACGCTCAATAAAGCTAATCTCTAGGCAGCAAGAACGATAACAATGAATCCACTCTCGTGGTAAACAAACTCGAGTTGACTACTAACAGACCATATACCCATAGGCGTTTTATAATCTACCCGGCATGAATGATCAACCCGCTTAGAGCCAATTCACACCTCGTACATTCGATCCCTCAAGCTGAGTGTGTAAATCCCTAAAGTGGTTTAGTCAGACGCTCTATCAAACACCGATCAGATGCTAGAGCGTCTCAGAACAAGCTCCAGTTGATCACAATAGAGCTAGTAATTAACGCACCAAAACAGAAGAGATCCTAACAATTCTAACCTCAAGCACCTAGAAAACCTAAGATTTATGCTGATCTAACTCATCCCTCAAGAGCCCTAGGTAACTACTTGGAATTCATCAAATTAACGCTAAACATGAAATCAATATTATCCAACATAGATCTAACACTCGAATGACAATTGAAATCAACACTAAATGTAAAAACTGAATTGCATAAAAACGTAAAACTCCAGTCAGAAAGATTTGTTCTGGAATTACAAAAGCTATTATCTGCTCACTCAAAACAATAAATAATCACTCGGATAAGAAAACTGGATAGATCCCCAAAATCATCCCCCACTCTAAGTATATAGAGAACTCAACACAAACACAATAAAATTCGGCCCAGTAAGAAAAAGGCCCAATCTTAAGTAGATCTTGAAGCTAAGCTTGATTCAGACGGTGATCAGGTCCATGATAAAAAACCTGGCGTCTCAAGATAAAACATACTCGAACTGCAGCTCCAGTGCAACATGCGTTCGTTCGAGTGTCAGCTCACAGTTTAAGTTCTTCACATTTCTTTCGCCACTCCACTCAAGTTCGAGTACGATGGGACTCGATTTGTACTGGAGCATCCTCTTTTGTTTACATTCTCCAACCACACTCCAAGTGCTGCATCTTTGCATTTCTTCTCAGCCACTAGTCCAGAAAATTCTATTTCCGCACTTTCAGTACCTAAAATCCCCTCGAATGCAATATGCATGCTGATGCAAATGAAAGAAGCTATTTGGACTCTAAAATGACGATAATATATTAGATATGCATGTAAAAATGGCTAAATAGAACTCCTAAAATATGCTAAAAACCATACATGCTCGAGGTACTCCCGCAAGTTAACAGAGGCCAGAAACTGAATAGTTTCCGCAACATAGGTTTCTCGGGGATGCGATACAAACCTCGTGAGGCCAATATTACTCAGCATCTGATCAACATCCATCGTGAGGCCTAAGTGCACCATTACTTCTCGGTGAAGATATCTTGACGCTTCAACATTCACTTGTTTGAGGTCCTTAAGCGCGTCTTTGAAGGGAATATTCTGCGGGAGATTCTCGTCTATCCAGTCATCAAAACCACTATCATGTCCACTTGACTCACTTTGGACCTCCTCTACCACTGCAACTGCTTCTGGTTCCCTCATAATCTCTTTCCCACTGCGCCTTGACCTGCGAATTAACTGAGGCGACTCAGAACCCGATTCATTGTCAACATAAATTAGTATCTCTGCAACCGAGCGTGTTGATCGTCTCCTCGAAGAGCTTTCTCCTGACCTCCTCATAACTATTTTACGCAAGAGTTGAGCAACAACTTCTATTTCACTAGCTTCTTAATACAGAACCGACTTCACACCACAATGTGCTCAAGTAAAAACGGCGGTGTGACAACTGAGAGAGAGCTCGGATGCAACTCGAGTAAAAGCGGCAGTGTGACAACTAAGAGAGAGCTTGAATGCAACTCGAGTAAAAACAGTGGCGGCGTGTGTTACGCATGGCGGCGGCGCATGAGATGCATGGCAGCGGCGTGAGGCACGTATAACATTCTCGGATAGTTGGAGACCTCAAAGCACACATGATCCTGGTTTGAGTATAAGATAACAGCGTTCGAACGGTATGGTTATGACGACGCGTGATGGTTCCACATGAGCTCGAGTAGTGCTTGAGTGTTTACGGCGGCGCGTAAGCTTAGTATTAGAGGATACACCTTATCGTGAGAGAAAAAGGTCGAATTTTGGTGGTGTGAGTTTGAGAAGAGGCTCGAATGTGTTTCGAGTACAAGATAAAGCGGTGCTTTGCGGGTTGAAGCTCGAACGTGGTAGTGATTTAGATGAAGAGAGGCTCGAATGAGTGCTTGAGCAAGACCTCGCCTAGGACTCGAATGGAGCTTGGGATTCGGCGCACCTGAGCTAAACCACACAAACGTGCAACAATGCTCAGCAACAAAGGCAAAGAATAAGTGATGAAAGAGAAGAAGCTTGTTCCAAGTGTGTTGTGTGGAAGACGAAGCAAATAAATAAAAGTGAAAGCAAATAATGCTGCCAATTCAAATTCTCACATGACCGACCAAACATGAAGTGACAAAAGGTGTTTCAACAAGACAAAGCATGAAATGACTCAAAGCAATATTCAAGTGTGATGTGTAATGTGGACAAAATCTCGAGTTCAATCATGCTAAGAATAATGCATACTGGAAACCAGTAACTCCTAGCGTGATTTAGAGTTTAATTACGCTTAGCAAACAGCAATTCGATTTTAAGTTTGTGGAATCGAGCCTAATGTTGATGTTATACTGAAAGTAAGGCGTAAGCATAGCAACTACCAACAGTCAAATGCATGATTCACTATATCACTCAGAGTACGTTTAAGGATACGGTGGGCTTATTTCAAGATCTGGTGGTCATTGCATTAAGACTACTTTATTGGCTCCATGTGTCAACTCAAGTAGTCACATTTCTCCACCAGATTTAAATATTCTTGCCTTTTTCTTCTGATCGATTCTCCGTCAACTCAGTCTTTATTGCACACTTCACTGAGTCATTCCTCCAGCATTGCGCTGCCAATTCAGCTGAATTAAATAACAAAACACATTGGCCACTTTGTTCGTCTTGAATATTAAAGGCTAGACCAAAAAGATAAAAGAAAAATTTAAAAACTTAATTCAAGTATCTACAGGGATATGCATGAGATTGCCTTCCAAGTGCGCTTGTTTAAAGTCACTGAGCTTGACTTTCACACCTTTCAAAGGTGGGTTGGTTAATTGAGAGAAACGTAGGTTCTCTCGGGAATGGTTGCATCAGCTCGGTATAGCTTAACCCGCTGCCCATTTACAGTATTATCATTGCCATCTTTGTTGATCAGGATGACTGCTCTGTAAGATAAAATTGCCTTGACTTGGAATGGACCCGACCATCTCGACTTCAGTTTCCCAGGGAACAGTTTAAGTCTGGAGTTGAACAGCAGCACTTGCTCACCTGGTGTGATCTGCTTGTGTGCAATCTTCTTGTCATGGAAGGCTTTTATCCGCTCCTTGTACACGTTTGAGCTCTCATAAGCCTCAAGTCTATCTTCTTCTAACTCATGTAGATTCAAAAGTCTTTTCTCCTAAGCAGTCTTGAGATCAAAGTTAATAAACCGCATAGCCCACAGTGCCTTGTACTCGATCTCTACTGGCAGATGACATAATATTCCATATAGCAGCTGGAATGGAGTTCTTCCAATTGGAGTTTTGAATGCTGTCTTGTATGCCCAAAATGCGTCATCTAACTTTACTGCCCAATCTCGTTTTGACACACCCACAACTCGAGCTATAATATCCTTGATTTGCTTGTTTGACACCTCCACCTGTCTACTGGTTTGTGGATGATAAGGCGTCACCACCTTATGCTTAACTCTATTCTTCTTCAACAGATTCTCGAACACCGTATTGATGAAGTGTGAGCCTCCATCACTGATCACAACTCGAGGTACTCCAAATCGAGGGAAAATGATGCTCTTGAATAGCTTGACCACGAATTTAGCATCATTTGTTGGACTCGCTACAACTTCCATCCACTTTGAGACGTAGTCTACTGCAACTAGAATATAGCGATTCCCATGAGACGGTGTGTAGAACGGTCCCATGAAATCAATTCCCTAACAGTCAAATACTTCAACTTCCAGAATCGGGTTATATGGCATTTCATTTCTCCTGCTGATATTTCTCATCCTCTAACACAGATCACACTTGGAGATGAAATCCTGAGTATCCTTGAACACAGTAGGCCACCATAACCCTGATTGCAAAATTTTCTGAACAGTCTTGAATGTGGCAAAATGTCCATCATACGNTCGTATGATAACCCATGGCAATGTTCCAGAACTCCCTAAACTTCTTCCTCTGCTATGCACCTCCTGAATAACCCATCTACTCCCTTCTTATATAGGTATGGCTCATCCCAGAAGTAGTGATTGACATCCTTGAAAAACTTCTTCCTTTGATACGCATCTAAACATTTAGGCATTTCACCTACAAGCAAGTAGTTGACCAAATCTGTATACCAAGGTAGATTAGAACCACTAAACCTCTTGCCAATCTGAAAAAACCGTTCTTCTGCTCCTAAAGTCATGAGTTGCTGTTCTGGCATTGAATCATCAATAGGGATCGAGTCTTCAATAATCATACATGACAGGTGATCTTCCACTCCATTCTCTACTCCGGGCTTGTCCACTATTTCCATGTCAAACTCTTACAGCAACAGTATCCATCTCAGTAATCTTGGCTTAGCATCCTTTTTCCTCATCAAATACTTCAGTGTTGCGTGGTCTGTATGGACTATCACTTTAGACCCCACCAGATATGATCTAAACTTCTCGAATGCAAACACCACAGCAAGAAGCTCCTTCTCTGTGGTTGCGTACTTGATTTGGGCATCATCAAGAGTCATGCTGGCATAGTAAATCACATTTAACTTCTTATCCTTTTTCTGCCCCAGGACTACTCCAACAGCAAAGTCATTTGCATCGCACATGATCTCAAATGGAAGAGTCCAGTCTGGAGCTTGGACTATTGGAGCTGTGATCAATGCTTCTTTGATTTTCAGGAATGCTTCGAGACACTCAGGACTGAAATTAAACTCGACCTCTTTGCACAGTAGGTTGGTCAGAGGCCTTGCAATTTTGAAGGAGTCCTTGATGAACCTTCTGTAAAACCCAGCGTGGCCCAAAAAGCTTCGAATATCCTTCATTTTCTTAGGGGGCTGCAGCTGAGTCATGACTTCAATCTTTGCTTTATCCACTTCGATACCCTTCTTAGATACCCTGTGCCCCAAAACTATTCCTTCTTGAACCATGAAGTGGCACTTTTCCCAGTTGAGCACCAGGTTAGTCTCCACGCACCTGCTAAGCACCTTGCACAAATTCGACAAACAGGAGGAGTAGGAAGAACCATAGACAGAAAAATCGTCCATGAATACTTCAACTACACCCTCGATCAAATCTGAGAAAATAGAAGTCACACAGCACTGAAAAGTAGCAGGAGCATTGCACAAACCAAATTGCATACGCTTGTAAGCGAAAGTGCCATAAGGGCAAGTAAAAGTAGTCTTTTCCCTGATCATCCGGGTGTATTGGGATCTGAAAGAACCAGCTATACCCGTCCAGGAAGCAATAATACTTTTTAAACTGATAATCTTTCAACCATCTGATCAATAAACGGCAAAGGGAAATGATATTTCCTAGTCAAGGAGTTCAGCTTCCTATAGTCTATACACATCCTATGCCCTGTTATGGTTCTAGTGGGTATCAATTCATCTTTGTTGTTTTTAACCACAGTAATACCCCCTTTCTTAGGAACACAGTATACAGGTGAAACCCACTTACTATCAGAAATTGGAAAGATAACATCAGCATCTAGCAACTTAAGTATTTCTTTTTTCACAACTTCTTTAAGCTTAGGATTCAGTCTCCTATGGGGTTCTACGCTAGAATGAGATTCATCTTCTAGGTGTATCCTATGGGTGCAAAAGTTTGGAGATATTCTTCTAATGTCCTGAAGGGTATATCCTATAGCTTTCCTAAAACGTTTAAGCTCCGTCAATAGCATGCTTAATTCATCATCACTCAAAGCATCATTGACAATCACAAGATAAGTAGAATTGGAGCTCAGAAAAGCGTACCTTAGCCTTGCAGGAAGTGGTTTTAGTTCCACTTTGGGTGCTTGCAGTTCAGACAAGTCATCAGTGACTACAGGTTTAGTGCATTCGAGTGCTTGTAGTTCTAGTCTTGGAGTTGAATCTGGTGTTGATACATTCGAGTACAGACTCTCTGTTTTATCCTTAGAACGTGTTTCATCCAGTTCTTCAATAACCACTGAACTTCTGACTGGCTTGTGAGAACCCAGTAGCTTCCCATAGTTCTCAGCTTCCACACTTAAGTACCCCTCAGCGGCTGGCTTAGTCAATGCAACTTGTAGTTGGTCTTCAGCTGCCATCTAAAAGCTCATCAGCCAATGCGTCCAGTTCTCGAACTGAGAATACCTAACCCTCAATTGTTGGTTTCTTAATCGCATCGTGTTGAATTTAATCTCGAGATCTGGACCAAGATTTAGCTCGATAACCCCATTCCTTACATCAATTAGCGCACCTACTGTGGCTAAGAAAGGTCTTCCAAACAGCAGGGGATCTTTAGGCTCTTCTTCCATTTCCAGAACGACAAAGTCTGTTGGTATCTCAACTCCTCCCACCTTCATTGGAAGGTCTTCTAAAATACCATGCGGGATTCTCACTGACCTATCTGCTAGAAGCAACGAGATCTTGCAAGGTTTGTAGTCAAAAAAACCTAACCTTGTTGCAACTGAAAGAGGCATAAGGCTGATTGAGGCGCCAAGATCGCAGAGACACTTGCTGAATGACAGAAGTCCAAGCGAACAGGGAATATTAAAGGTTCTAGGATCACCAAGTTTTTTCGGCAATACCTTCCTCTGGATTATAGCACTGATATCATGCGTCAACACTACCATTCCCTCGACTTCTTAAGTCTTCTCCTTAACCGCTTCTTTCAGAAATTTTTGGTAAGGAGGTATCAGCATGAACGCATCTAAGATAGGAATCTTCACCTCGATATCCTTCATCTGCTCGTCAAAAAGGGCTTTATATTTCTCCATTAAATCCTTCTTGAACCTTTGAGGGAAAGGCAGTTGGGATTTGTAAGGTGGTGGAACAAAAGGTTTGCTCTTCTGTTGAACTGTTGCAGGTGGTTGTGTATCTGAAACACTGGGTTTTGGTTCAACATGATCCGATGTATCTGACTTAGCTTCAGGCATGGAATTTTCAGCAGACTGTGGCTTAGGAACAACTCCAGCTCGAGTTTCATGTTCGAGTATCCTGTCTGCAGTGGAATTTTTTGTCTGACCAGCGATGTGAGAATCCTTCGCCTCCTTAACCTTATTGTCCTCAGTATCCTTGGAATCCTCTGCTCGAATTAGCAGCTCGCGTCCACTTTGCAAGTGGCATGATACTCTTTTGGATTGGGAACTGCTTTCCCTGGAAGTTGCCCATTCGTCTTCACAGAAGAATATGATGCTTGCTGACTCTCCACATACTTAAGTCATGCATTTAGTGTCTCAAACTTGCAGTTGAGATTGTTGTGAGAGGCGTCAATCTTGGAATGCACCTCAGTAAATTTCTGCGTGATTTCAGAAGCCGACGCTTTCTGTTCTTTAAGTATCTCTTGTAGCAAAGTCAGAAGTTCAGGTGGTTGTGTTGCAGTTCTTGGAGCTTGCGCTTCATACCCAGGAGGCACGGTCAGAGTTTGCTAGTAACTCTGGTGATATGGCTGCTTAGGGGCAAAAGGTTTGGAGTGAACATTCTGGGGTTTATGTGGGTAGATCTGGTCTTGGGGATTTGCTACGTTGGTACTCTGATATGAGAGGTTGGGGTGTTGCTTGTAGTTGTTATACTACTTGTAAGCACCACCTTGATTTTGGAGATAACTAATCTCCGCAACCTGATCATCCTTCTTGTCTTGAAGATGTTCATCACTAGTCATAAAGTGAACATGTTTCTGTTGCACCATCAGCAGCTTGTCAATTTTCTCATTTAGGGTCTTCAGCTCCTTCCTACTGACTGTATCTGTATCCACTGTACCATGGATGGTCCTATCGTAGTCTTCATTATACTGCCCATCTGCTTGTGCCATATTCTCAATTATTTCCCAACCTTCTTCCACATCCTTAGGAAATTTCCGTTGCTGGCAGTATCCAGGAGCCTTCAGATGTTAAGATGAACACCTCTGTAAAGATTGCTAAGCAACGTTTCTGGAGCATAACCATGATGGGGGCACTGGGTTTGATAAGTTTTGTAGCGCTCCCATGCTTCAGCAAAAGTTTCATAGTTCTGCTGTGTGAAGCTCGATATAGCACTCCTGAGCTTTGTAGTGCGAGAGTTCGAGAAGAACTTGCTGAGAAAAGCAGTCAGTCCAAGAATTAATATATCCTTGTGGTAAATGTTTCTCTCAAATGCGGGCTTTATCTCCGAGTGAGAATGGAAACAACCTAAGTTTAAATGTATCCTCACTAACACCATTAAGCCTTTGCATACCACAAATTCGCTCGAACTCGTCCAAGTAATCAAGAGGGTCTTCAGAGGATAGTCCATGAAACTGCCTATTATGGATCACGGAGATGAGACTGCTCTTAATTTCGAAGTTGTTTTTTGAAATAGCTGGAGGCACGATTCCATGTCTCTGGGTATGAGTGCTTGGTGCATCTCCAGTTCCTATTATTCGAGGTCTCCTCTGTCGAGGTCCATCCACAGGAGGTGGGTCTGTATGCTCTGGTGGAATTTGGTGTGTTTGCGAGTTTGTTGGAGAATTCATTTCAGCTAGATCTTCTGGTGCAGTTTCTAGTTG
Source organism: Lepidium aucheri (assembly GCA_900406435.1). Classification (NCBI taxonomy): domain Eukaryota; kingdom Viridiplantae; phylum Streptophyta; class Magnoliopsida; order Brassicales; family Brassicaceae; genus Lepidium; species Lepidium aucheri. Next base: position 53,849 of record OVBA01000311.1, read on the forward strand.
GTGTTTCTTTGCTCTCAACTCGCGTGGAAGTTGGTCAATTGTGTCAAGAGGTTGGAGTAGGTTATGACTCCCCTGTGAACGTGTCTGCATACAATACGTGAACTCAATTCAAACAATAGGGTGTAGAGGACGCAGTGAATGTTGAAATCAGCTGAAACAGACATAAAAGACAATATCACAGGTGAGTAAGTAACAAGAAACAAAAAGACTTGAGCTTAGAAAGTTAACAATCCTAAATGTAACTAGCAGAAACCCATTTGGCAACGGCGCCAATTTGATAACAGGTTTTTAGTGTGGTTTTCAAATCCTATTACACTAATTTGTCGATGTAGTATAATAGGTGTCAAACCAACTGGGAATGTAGTTAACACTCAGAATGCAGTAAACTATTCTAATTCAATCCAATCAAAGTTTGGTTTGTCTAACAACCTAGATCGTACTTAAAATAAAAATGAACAAATCAATCAGCAATAACAAAGAAATTAAAACAAAGCAATAAGCAACAATGTAAAGAGTGAATTTAACACAAGATAAGAAAACAGGTTCCTGAGGGGTGAGCTTCATGGATCAGCATGACTCTTAAACCAACTAGGCGCTTGACAACACTCAATAAAGCTAATCTCTAGGTAGCGAGAACGATAACAATGAATCCACTCTCGTGGCAAACAAACTCGAGTTGACTACTAAAGACCCTATCCTCATATGCGTTCTATAATCTACCCAACATGAATGATCAACCCGCTTAGAGCCAATTCACACCTCGGACATTTGATCCCTCAAGCCGAGTGTGTAAATCCCTGAAGTGGTTCAGTCAGACGCTCTATCAAACACTGATCAGATGCTAGAGCATCTCAGAACAAGCTCTAGTTGATCAGAATAGAGCTAGTAATTAACGCACCAAAACAGAAGAGATCCTAACCATTTTAACCTCAAGCACCTAGAAAACCTAAGATTCATGCTGATCTAACTCATCCCTCAAGAGCCCTAGGTAACTACTCAGAATTCATCAAATTAGTGCTAAACACGAAATCAATATTAGCCAACATAGATCTAACACTCGAATGACAATTAAAATCAACACTGAACATAAAAACTGAATTGCATAAAAACGTAAAACTCTAATCAGAAAGATTTGTTCTGGAATTACAAAAGCTAATGTCTGCTCACTCAAAACAACAAATAATCACTCGGATAAGAAAACTAGATAGATCCCCAAAATCATCCCCCACTCTAAGTATATAGAGAACTCAGCACAAACACAATAAATTCGGCCCAGTAAGAAAAAGGTCAATCTTCAGTAGATCTTGAAACCAAGCTCGATCCAGACGCTAATCAGGTCCATGATCAGAAACCTTGCGTCTCAAGATAAAACATACTCGAATTGCAGCTCCAGTGCAACATGCGTTCGTTCGAGTGTCAGCTCATAGTTCAAGTTCTTCACGTTTCCTTCGCCACTCCACTCCAGTTCGAGTATGATGGGACTCAATCTGTACTCGAGCATCCTTTTTTGTTTCCATGCTCCAACCACACTCCAAGTGCTGCAACTTTGCATCTCTTCTCAGTCTCTAGTCGAGAAAACTCCATTTCTGCACTTTCAGTACCTAAAGTCCCTCAAATGCAATATGCATGCTGATGCAAATGAATGAAGCTATTTGGACTCTAAAATGACGTTAATATATTAGATATGCATGTAAAAATGGCTAAATAGAACTTCTAAAATGTGCTAAAAACCATACATATCAGTCAGCTGGCCTTTTATCATCCAGTCTTACGAGCTATGCATCTTCCTTAGATTTGTATTCATTGGATTCATCTCTGTTTTTCCGCTGCTATGTTTTCAGTTTCTGTTAATGGTGAATTACAAGGTTTTTTCTAAGTTCTCGAAGTATTCGTCAAGGTTATTCTCTGTCTCATTATCTCTATGTTATCATCAACAATGTTCTCTCTAAAAAGTTGAATCAGACTGCTTAACGATGGAAATTTGGTTATCATCCTTATTGACAATCTCTTAATCTTACCCACCTCAGTTTTGCTAATGACATCATGATTTTTTCTGATGGTTCTTTTACTTCCCTTCTCTAGTATTATTCTTGACGTGATGCAGAACTTTGCAAGTCTCTTAGGTCTGCACATAAATGTCTCCAAAACTTCCATTTTTATCGTTGGTGATAAAGGTAATATTCTTCGATTTGCTGCTCATGTATCTAGTATCAAGATTGACTCTTTGCCAATTCGCTACTTGGATCTTCCTTTACTCTCTAAATCTATGACCAAAGCTGATTATAAACCTCTTATAACCAAATTAAATCTCATATGTTATCTTGGGCTGCGAAATCTCTCTCTTTTGTTGGAAGCCTACAATTAATCAAATATGTGATTTCAAGTATCATAAACTTTTGGTGTGCTTCTTTTCAGCTTCTTAACCGCTATTTGGATGATATTGAGCGCCTTTGTAGTGCTTTTCTTTGGTCTGCTTCTCCCAACATCTCTATTAAGGCTAAGGTTGCTTGACATGATGTTTGTAAAACAAAATATGAGGGTGTTTTAGGTCTTCGGTCCTTACGTGATTCTTCCCACGTTTTTGGTTTTCACCTTATTTGGAAACTGCTTTCCTCATTCAATTCATTATAGGTTGCTTGGACTCATCACTATTTGCTTTGATACTTTTCTTTTGGGGATATTAAAGCTAGTTCTAAAGGTTCTTGGGTTTGGCACAAGTTACTTAAGCTTCGTCCTCTTGCTTATGATTTTATCAAAGCAAAGATTGGCTCACGTTGTAACTCTTTCTTCTGGTTTGATAATAGGACTATATTGAGAAAGCTTTTAGATTTGATAGGTAATGTTGGGACTAGGTTCGGGTGTTTCTCGTTTTGCAAAGATTTGACAGATGATGTTGGGACTAGGTTCGGGTGTCTCTCGTCACAATCAGGGATCAAGTCCTACTGCTTATAAGATTTATGTAGGAATTTGGCTAATGGGCTGCTTTTTGTGGTCCATATTGATATTGTCGTTAACAAAAAAAATAGAAGGTTATAAATATATATAATTGTTTAATCTCCCTCTTTTGATCGCTTGTAAAATAGAAGATTATGATGGGCGCTTGTAAAAAGTTAATTTTCCTCTTTTGATCTTATAAAAGAAAATTACAAATATATAAAATTGTTTAAATAGAAGAGAAAAATAAAATATTCTAATTATCTGATAATGCGATTTGCTAGACTGTAAAGTCGAATATTGTAATACAATTGTTCTGGATAGGTTGACACTCTTATAAGAAAATTAAATTAAAGATTAATTATTATTTCAAATTTAGAAGAATCGCAACTTGTTCTCGTAAGTCGTACTTCCCCACACTCGAATTATACTATTTTTCTGTATAAAACTACTATTATACGATATTAATTTGACCGTTACACAAAAAGAAACAAATTTGACAACGTCGATAATATCTTGTGCTCTGGTATTGATAGATAACAAGAATATATATATAGAAGAATTTAATATAGTGATCAAAATATAAACACGTATAAAAATATATGGACAAGTGCTGGAATATAAAGTCATGGTTTATTTATCACGGCACGATGCTACTGATGACTACCCAACACAATTGTTATTCCGGTCATATAAACGCGACCTTATCCTTTTTCTTACATTTATGACAATTGCCAGTTTGGTCTAAAATTCTTCTTCTTTTTTGTTTTTTTTTATATGTATTAATCAACAAAAATGGTGTTCTACTATAAAAACTTTAGGAGTTCACGTTCTAAAATTTGTTGTTAGCTCCTCTTGTAAAAAAATGTGCATAAGTTTATCATGCAGTAAAGTATAACTTGCAATCTACCTGAAAAAAGAGAGATTGCATACTGACCATATATGCATTTGGGCAAGACTTGAAAATTGTTAATTAATTAGTGGCTTAAAGTCTCGAACCCTTTAACTATGAGAGAAGTCAAAAGCACTATGAGGTATCTAACTTTGCAACGAGTTTTGATTGAGACATGAGCAGATGCGTGGACGCAGTCGAGAACTATCAATATATGTAAATTGGTATTCAAACTATATTATACTAATCATGTGTCCCTTAAAATTAGGAATCAGTCTCACTTTTTCTTGTCGATCTTTTAAGTTTTCTGGAATCTGTCTCTCTCAAGTCTCTTCGACTCTCGAAAAGAGGAATATTCTAAAATATCACAATTTCTTTCATCATTAATAGAAATTGAGAATGAGCAAGATTTTTTTTCTTTATCATATAGGTTTTAATAAAAACTTTTGAACAACTTTCTACATGGAATTAGTAAGGCGATTAGAGATCTTACATAAAAGTTTCAAAGTTTTAAAATTATCCAGATAAGGAATTTTTTGTTTATTTTTTTTATTTAATACTATTTTCATATAAATAATTTTAAAGAAATAAAGACAAATAAATATCTTTCATAATTATCATAATCTTTAAAAAAAATTATAGTTATCGCAATTCTTTATAATTCTATTCTTAAACATTATATTTTCTTCTATATAAAGAAAACATAATTAATTACCAAATTATTATAAATTTATCATTTACCACAAATATAGTTTTAATTTGGAGTTTTTTTTCTTCACATAGACTTTCGTTTATTGAATTTTTTGCTTTGTGATGTCGACTGTACAGAAGTTATTTATTTCATTTGTTTTCATTAGAGAAATAAATCTAATTTTAGATCACTATAAATTATGATGAAAATTATGAAACTAAGTAGATTAAATCAATTCAGATAGTTTTGGCAAACAACAATATTAGTATAAATTTATGTGTAAGAGTAATATTTTTATGCTTTGTTAAATTTTTTATTCTTTATCATGTCGAATGTTAATATATTTCTTTTTTTTTTACCTTTTTCAAAAAGATAATGATGTAGAATTAAAACTCTATATTGATAATCCAAAAAAGATTGATATTGAATTTTTTTCTGGTCAACTTCGCTCTTTTTATTGTAATAACTAGATCGATAACACTCAATCAATAGCCAAAAATCACACCCTAAAATTCTTTTTTTTTCTACTTGGATCGGAGATGCCTTGAAATTGATTTTAGTTTTGCTGTAAAAAACACTATTGTAACGTAAAACTTTTATAAAACTATTTATAATGTATTTTAAATCTCCATTTGTGTATGACAATATTGTTTATTATTACATATCAAATCTTTTTATAAGAAGAAATATTACTTATTATATAACAATAAAAATTTCAAACATACTCACGTAAAACATTATTTTCAGCATTTATTATTTTATAATAAGATTACAAAATAATATAAATAATAATAAAAAAATTTGTTTATGTTTTTACGTTAAACTCATATATTTAAAAAAGTACATTCATAAAAAACTATGTGCAAAATTCACATGTTAATATAAATAAAAAATCAGTATAAAATATTTACAATGTTAATTTCCAAAAAATAACACTAATAATATTTACAATAATTTTAAAAAAAATTCCGTAACATACTATATTTGTTAAATGCAAGGTAATAAAAATTATTTAATATATTATTTTTATAAAATTAATGATAATGCATTTTATGTCTTAAAAATATTTGTTTATAAAAATTCATTTTTCATGTATAAAATTAATTTTATCTTTAGTGTTTATATCAAATATCAATTATTTAAAAATTGATTTCTAATGTATATAATAATAAAATTTTAAAATTAATTAAACTAAAAACATTAATGCCCATACGTAGGGGTGTCAAAATAGGTAAAAAGTGATGGGTCAACCCAACCCAACTCATACCCATCAACCCATTGGATTTGAAATTTTTGACTCTAATGAGTTAACAAGTTTAATGGGTTGATAGGTTAAATGGTTTTGGGTTGGAATGAGTTGGGTTCTAATGAATTGATGGGTCGAAACGGGTTGACCAATTAACTTGTTAACATTTAAAATTTGAACCACAAACCAACTCATTTCTTTCTCTCTATTTTTTACTCATTCTCTTCATTTTCTCTTTCTCCTCTTTTTTAGTTTCTCTCCTCTTTTTACTTTCTCTCATATTTTTTACTCTCTCTCCTCTTTTTACTTTCCTCTCCTTTTTTTACTCTCCCCTCATTTTATTCTCCCTTCTCTTTTTTACTCTCTCTCCTCTTTTTTACTTTCTCTTCTCTTTTTTACTTCTCTCTCCTCTTGTTTACTCTTTATCCTCTTGTTTACTCTTTCTCCTCATTTTACTCTCTCTCCTCTCATTTTACTCTCTCATCATTTTACTATCTCTACTCATTTTATTGTCTTTCCTCATTTTACTCTCTCTCCTCATTTTACTCTCTTTCGTCATTTCACTCTCTCTCTCCTCATTTTACTCTCTTCTCTTTTTACTCTCTCCTCTTTTCTCTCACTCTATTTTTACTTTCTCTCTCCTCATTTTACTCTCTCTCCTCTTTTTTACTTCTCTCTCATTTTTTTTACTTATCTCCGTTTTGTCTCTCTATTTGTAAAAACAACTAAACTCATATATTAAACTGAAAACAAATATTAGAAAAATCTCAACAATTATTATAAAAGATAAAATAATTAAACTATTATATTTTTGAAAAATAATTAACGGGTTACCCACGAACCCGCCCAAACCCATTAAATAAAATGGGTAATGGGTCAATCCAACCCATTAAGTAAATGGATAATGGTTAACTACAACCCATTAACACTTAAGCCCATTGGATAATGAGTTGGGTTGGGTTGGGTTTACCTATTTTGACACCCCTACCCATACATATATGCAGAAAAACACCTTGTTATTAATATATTGCACGCGAATACCAAATTAATATATTTTGAAATATTCATTAAAAATAAAATAATTTAATATAGCGTGTTGTGCTATTATGTGCATCCCAATTTATGGTGGTTTTCCTAGATTTTTATTTTATTTTAACAAATTATCATTTTTTTCTGATCTCGTAAATTGATTGTTACCTATATAACCATTTTCATTTGTAAAGCACCAAGTCAATATAAGAGGTCTCTTATTTTGAATCAGCTGATCACATTTCTTTATGCTATTCGTTTGCATATTCAAATTCGTATGGTAGTAAATAGAGTTAGGTCCATTTAAAATTATGGCCCATATATAGCGTTAAGGAGTGTGATTCCAAGCCCATTTACAACCAAAGAGTTTTTCTCTTATGGTATGTAGTATGAGGTCTTAATGTCTTCTACAAAAAGATCTAAGAATTGTTCGGCTTCTTATAAAAATCTAAGCAATGGGCCTTAAGACCTTACATGCCAACAAAATGTTTTGGGAGCAATGATATAACTTCAGTTTCTGCAGTATTAATATTATGAACAGTCAAGATCTAACATCAACTATTTTCTCACAATGAATAACTAAAACTCTTCAATAAACAATGAGAACTTGTACCCAACAATATATTGATATGATTATATATATATATATATATATTACATATTAAAGCGGGAGATACTTTCATTTTTGAACGTGTTATAAACTATATGATAAAATATATAAAATTAACCTAAAGTTCATAACAACCATTAAAAATATGTTTATGGTAGGTTTTGTTACAGATTTTTATATAAAAATTCAAAATTAATCAAAATTTAATTGAAAAAACTCTCAAAAAACTAAAATTTAATAAAAATATATCGCTTATTGATTTGGTTCCGGTACGGGATTCGATTCAATTTTCTGGATAATAGATTTAGGACACATTCTTGTAATATTTTGTCAGGTTCGGTTTATCTAACTTGGTATTTTGGTTGTTTTTAATTTAAGACTTATTCAAATATTTGTTATTCGAATAGAGTTTGGTTCAATATAGACCGAGTTCGGATTTGAGTACTTTTATATAAAAATTCAAAATTAAAAAAGATTTAATAGAAAAACTCAAAAAACAAAAATTTGGTTCGGATTCGAGTTAGAGATTTTAGGTATATAGATTTATGATCCACTTGACTATTTTTCAGGTTCGGTTTCTCTAATTCAAACCAATTTTGGTTCGGGGTTCGGATCTCTAAACAACATCTCGAAAATAATATCCTAAAGTATCAACATGGTTCTACAACATAAATGAACACGTTTAAAAATAATCAAAATAATCTAATCCCAAATAATAGTGCAGGTATAAATCTAGTATATATATATAAAATCAAGTATATAGTGAAATGTATACAAATGACTTTAGTTTAAGTATAGTATAGTGTAATTCCGTTAGGACTTTACTTAGTTTCCTTGTGAAATTTTAGGGTGAGTTGAGGCAATAATAATAGATAAGTTAGAAATTGCGAAACTAGCAATAATAATTTTTAAATTGGCAAAGTAATATAGATTTCCAATTTTATCCATATGTATTCATTTAATTGATGATAACAAGTTATTTAGGTTGATAATATTTTGTTTGTCACAATAACAAGTTAGATATATAGAAGTAACATGGAAAAAAAGAGGAATAATAGGACTTACTTATTTGATGATGATGTATTTTACACAATAATTGTATAGTTAACAGTATAGTGTAAATCATAAACGCTAACAAGTTGCATAGATTAATAATAGATGATTTAAAGTGATAATTATAAATATACTAGATATGGACCCGTGCTATGCACGAATTTATTATTATTAAATATTGTTTAATATATATTTTGAATAATGTTTTAGAAATTTATATGTTTGTAAATTTTGAGATCCAACTTAATAATAAGATCCCTCACGTGGAAAATCTCTTTTAGTTACTAACTTTTGAAATCCAACTTAATATAATAGGTTATAATCAGATTCAACACGTAGAAAAATCTCGTTGATTACTAACTTTTGAAACTCAACAATGTATAATATTATATCCACAATTTTGGATGGTTGAATTCGACATGTGGGAGAATCAGTTTATTACTAACTTCTAAAACTCTATTTTATATAATAAGATGATAAAATTTCAAGATAATATTAGTAAAATAAATAATAACACATTAAATATAAATTTTTTACCTTTTTTGTTTACCTTGATTGCTTTGGATGTAAATAAAAAAATAAATTAAATTGAATAAAACTTAAAAAGTTGAAAGGTATTGAAAAATCAAATATGTGTTTATATATATATACCAATTAATATTCACAATTCCTTTTTAGATTCAGATTATGTATACAAAATTCCCTTTATTTAGGATTATGATCAGAGATACATTATATTTTATCAGATTAGGATTTTTTATAAATGTATTATTCAAAATATCATATATATATATATATATATATATTTTGAATAAATAATTTTTAATATAATATTTTTGTTTATACAATAAGATTACTAATGAAAATTATTTTTTGTAAGAATTTTTTTTTCAGAATTATTAGATTATTTATTTATAGATAAATATGATTCAAAATATAATATATATATATATATATATTTCGTTTTTTTATAAATAAGTTTCTCATATAATGTTTTTTTATATAATAAGATTAGTAATGAAATTACTTTTTGTTAAAATTATTTTTTTAATAATTCATATTTCTGATTTCCTTTTAGATTAAGATTTCTTTTTAGGTTATGAATTCTTTTTAGATTTGGAAAATGTAAATATTGAAGAAATCTATTTAAAGATTTTTTATCTAATTTAAAAAAGTCCAAAAGAATTTTGGATCATTCGATCTAACACATGAAAGAATCATGTTAATTACTAACTTTGAGAAACTCTTCTTTATATAATAAAATAATAATAGGGGGATTTTCAAAAGTACTCCTATTGGCATGTACCATTTTTAAAACCTACCATTTCTTTGAAAATTGAGAGAGAGAGAAATAGTCATCACAGGGTATGTTTTGAAAAAAGAACATTTTGAAAGAGGCTTATTTAGTAATTCTTCATAATATAATAATAAGATGATAATATTTCAAGCTAATAATAGTAAAATAAAATAATAATACATTAAATTTAAATTTATCACCTTCTTTGTCTGTTTTCTTCGAATGTTCTCGATGTTAATGAAAAAAATAAGTTAAATTCGAGAAAGTTTGAAAAGTTGAAAGGTATTAAAAATTCGCCTATGTATTTATGTATATATAAAAATTAATATTCACAGTTCCCTTTTAGATTACGATTAGGTATACAAAATTCCTTTTAATTTAAGATTATTTATACAAATAAATTTTTTGGAGTATTTAGATAATTATCTTGTGTTAGGATTATGATCAAAGATATATCTCTTATCAGATCAGGATTTTTTATAAATATATATTATTCAAAATATCATATATATTTATAATTTTCGTTTTTAATAAATAATTTTTAATATAATATTTTTCTTTATATAATAAGATTACTAATGAAAATTACTTTTTATAGAAATAATTTTTAAAGAATTAATAGATTAGGATTTCTTTATAGATAAATATGATTCAAAATATAATATATATATATATATCGTTTTTTATAAATAAGTTTTTTATATAATATTTTTCTTTATATAATAAGATTAGTAATAAAAATTACTTTTTGTTAAAATTAATTTTTTAACAATTAATATTTCCATTTTTTCGTTTAGATTAAATTTCTTTTTACAATAGAAATTTCTTGTTTATTTGGATAAATTAAATATTGAAGAAATATATTTAAAGAATTTAATCTAGTTTAAAAAAAAAAAAATTCAGGAAAATTTCAGATCATTGGATGTGACATATGGAAGAATCCTGTTAATTACTAAATTTGAGAAACCCTTCTTTATATAATAAGATAGATTAGGATTTCTTTATGGATAAATATAATTCAAAATATAATATATATATATATATATTTCGTTTTTTATAAATTATTTTTTAATATAATATTTTTCTTTATATAATAAGATTAGTAATGAAAATTACTTTTTGTTAAAATTAATTTTTTAACAATTAATATTCTCCTTCTTTTTTAGATTAAATTTCTTTTTACAATAGAAATTCTTTAGATTTGGATAAACTAAATATTGAAGAAATATCTTTAAAGAATTTAATCTAGTTTTTAAAAAAAAAATCCAGGAAAATTTCAGATCATTGGATGTGACATATGGAAGAATCCTATTAATTACTAACTTTGAGAAACCCTTCTTTATATAATAAGATTACAACAAACCTGAAAATAAACATCACAAATTAAAAACTAACAGTAACATTATTAGCAAGCTTATCATTAACAAATAATGAACTATAGAGTATGGGTGTTATGGTATTCTCTTACAAAACAAATTCCTATTCGTTTTCCACTTGTTACTCTGTAATTTCCCTAAATTTTACTCTAATAAAGACATTGTAAAGTGTGCAACCCATTTCGCTGGTCCAATAAGCAGATAGGCTTAGTCTGGATAATGTTTTTCAGTCCATGAAGAATGGCATTGGTGTGGGCTCATCTGCAGTAGATTATTGGGCCAAGATCAGCTTAAATAGCCTTCATCTTCTTCGCCGTTGATGATCGTCATTGTTGTAATCACAAACATGTAAAGGAAAATCAGAGATTTAGTGGATTCCAGATTAACAATCCGAAGAGAGACGTACACAAAGTTATCTTTGGGGAACTCTACAAACCTCATGTGTTCTTATCTTCTTCTTCTTCAATCCTCAAATCGATCTAACCACAAACAAAATTCAAGTATGAGATCACAGATATAGTTAATCAAATTCAATTCTTCAGCTCAATTTGTCTAAAAGTGGTATCAGAGCCAGATTTTAGGATTCAATCGCAAAAGAACAAGGTAGCTGAAGATAGAATCAAAGAATACAGATCAAAGCTCAGGTTCTTACCAGTTCAAAGAAGAAAGCAAACATCGAGTCTCAGCTGAATACTCACCATGTACAAAATGGAGAAAGACAAGACTATTGAAGAAAATCTTGACGTCTTTCTTAAATTGATTGGTGATCTTCAAAGTCTGAAAGTGACAATTCAAGATGACGACCAAGCAATTGCATTGTTGAATAGTCTACCACAAATGTATGATCCATTGGTTTATACACTTCAGTTTGTGAATGCTAAGGACACCCTCACTATGGATGATGTTATTACTGGCGCATATGGAAAGGAAGCTAATCTTAAACAAAAGGGTTCACTTCATAAGAAGAAATATGCAGCTGAAGGTCTTGTTGTTGAAACAAGAGGAAAGACAGAGAGTAGATCTGAAAACAATGGAAATAGAAAAGGAAAAGGCAAATCAAAGGGGATATCTAAAAGTAGAGGTAGGTCTCAAAGCAAAACAAGAGGTAACTCAAAGGCTTGTTGGGTTTGTGGTTCAGAAAGTCACTAGAAAAGGATTGTCCAGATAGAAAGAAAAACAGTAACAACAAAGGAAAGGTTCAAAGTTCTGCAAATGTCACAACTTTGTAACCAGAAGCTTCAGCATATGTAGCTAGCCTAATAGCAACTATAGAAGATTGGTAATGGACTCAGGCTGCACTTTCCATATAACTCCTAACAGAAATGTATTATCAGACTTCAGGGAACTTGAAGGAAATCGAGTATTGATGGGAAATAATACATCTTGTATGAGAACATTAAAGTCGATAATGAAGATGGAACCAGAGTAATCCTTAAGGACGTAAGGTTCATGCTAGAAATGGGTAGAAATCTAATATCTTATGGACAACTAGAACAAGCAGGTTGCTACCACAAAGGTCAAGATTTCAAGATTGATTTCTACAAAGGAGAAAGGAAAGTTCTGACAGGAAATTATAGAAATGGCCTATACTATCTAGAAGGGAAAGTTCAAACACCATAAGCAAATGTCGCAAAGGTCCCTTCAGATATAACAGAGAAATGGCACAGAAGGTTAGCTTACATGAGCCAAAATTTAATGGACGTACTAGTCAGGAAAAGTTACATCAAGAAGGATGAGATTAAAGACATTGGTTCTGCAAGACTTGTACTCTGGGTAAGTCTCACAAACAAAGTTTTAAAAGGTCTGAAAGTATGTCAAAAGGGATTCTGGACTACGTTTATTCTGACCTTTGGGGATCACCACATGTTACACCAAGCATATCAGGATCTCAATACTACATTAGTTTTATTGATGATTACTCAAGAAAGACATGGGTGTATTTTCTGAAAACTAAAGACAAAGCTTTTCAGAAATTTGTTGAATGGAAAAACCTTGTGGAAAACCAAACAGAGAGGAGAATAAAATACTTAAGGACTGATAACAGGTTAGAGTTTTGCAACACCAGATTTGATCAGTTATGCAAAGATTCAGGAATCAAAAGGCATAAAACATGTTCTTATACACCCCAGCAAAATGGTGTCGCTGAAAGAATGAACAGGACAATCATGAATAAGGTTAGGTGTATGTTGTTAGATTCAGGGTTAGATGGAGAGTTAGGCAGAGGCAACAGCAACAGTAGTTTATATAATAAACATATCTCCATCTGCTTCAGTAAACTTTGACATTCCAGAAGAAATCTGGACAGACAGAAAGCTTGACTATAATCATCTTAAAGCCTTTGGATGCATAGCTTATGTTCATACCATTAAAGGTTTAGTCCAAGAGCTATAAAAGGTTTTTTCATAGGCTATGGTCAAGGAACAAAAGGCTTTAGGATATGGTTATTAGAGGAACAGAAAGTAACTATCAGCAAAGATGTAGTGTTTGATGAAAAAACACTACTGAAGCATATGAAGACTCAAGAGACAAGCAAGATTCAAAAAACCAAGAAGAAAATTACTTTCAGTGAAAACTTAGAAGAGATTCTAGGTGAGGAAAAACAAGTCCAATCAAATACAGAATCAGGTGGAGACGTTTGGAAAGAAAATGAGACTGATAAACAGACTCATACCACACATATAGATACAAATACAGAGCATGATATACAGCTGGATTCAAAGATTCAAGAGGGAACAGAACTAGTTCAGGGAGAAACAACTCATGATCGTAATCAAGACTATCTTCTGGCACGTGACAGAAAAAGAAGACAGATAAAACCTCCATCTAGATTTGAAGATGTGGACTATACAGCCTATGCTCTAGCAAGTGCAAAATCACTAAATCTAGAAGAACCTAGTACCTATCAGGAAGCTCAGAAAAGTGCATACAGAGAATTATGGAATACGGAAATGGATGAAGAGATGGATTCTCTTAAACGAAATTATACTTGGGAATTAAGGAACAGACCAAAGACACAAAAAGTAATAGGCTGCAAATGGATCTACAAAGTAAAATCAGGAATTCCAGGTGTTGAAAGACCTAGATTCAAGGCTAGGCTAGTGGCTAAGGGTTATACTCAGATCAAAGGCATAGACTATAATGAAGTGTTTGCACCCGTTGTAAAACACACATCGATAAGGATTCTCGTTGCAGCAGTTTCTAACTATGACATGGAGTTAGAATAGTTAGATGTGAAGACGGCTTTTCTACAAGGCACACTAAAAGAAACAATCTACATGGAACAACCTGAGGGTTATATGAAACCTGAACAAGAAGATAAAGTTTGTCTCTTAAAAAAGTCATTTTATAGACTGAAACAGTCTCCAAGGGAATGGAACCACAAAATTGATTCATTTGTAGTGGAACAAGGTTTTAGGAAAAGCGAGTATGACCCATGTGTTTACTTGAAAGGTAACATACCAGAACAAACAATCTATCTACTTCTATATGTGGACGATATGTTGTTAGCAGAAGTAAACGCAACAGAGATAGAAAAGGTCAAAAATATGTTGAGTTCAAATTTTGAGATGAAGGACTTAGGTTCTGCTAAGAAGATTTTTGGAATGGAGATTATCAGAGACAGAAGCCGCGGCTCTTTGATTCTATCTCAAAAGAACTACTTAGAAAAAGTCTTAAAGACATTCAATATGGAAGCTTGCAGGTCAGTGCAAACTTCCATAGGATCACATTTCAGACTTCAAAAAAACAACTCCATAGGAAGAAGAAAGTCAAGCCAAAGATATGGAAGGCATACCTTATGCGAGCGCAATGGGCAGCGTCATGTACTCAATGATTGGAACTCGACCAGACTTATCCTATGTCGTGGGTCTCGTCAGTAAATACATGTAAAAACCACATAGCACACATTGGTTAGCAGTGCAATGGATATTGAAGTACATAAAGGATTCAACAGGAATCAGTTTGACATTTACAAAATAGCGGGATTTCAAAGTTAGAGGATTTTGTGATTCAGATTATGCATCAAACTTTGATAAAAGAAGATCTACTTCGGGTTTTGTTTCCACTATTGGTGGAAACACAATAAGTTAGAGATCCATGTTACAAAAGGTTGTTGCCTTATCTACTACAGAAGCAGAGTATATAGCATTGTCAAAAACAAGTAGAGAGGTTGTTTGGCTAAAAGGATTATGTGAGGAAATGGATTTCAAACAAGACGCAGTAGAAATTTTCTGTGATTCACAAAGCGCTATACATTTAGCCAAGAACATAGTTTGTAGCGAAAAAACCAAGCACGTTCAAATCAAATACGAATTCATTCGAGATGCAATCGATGAAGAGCTTATTCAAGTAACGAAGATTCATACCTCAGTAAATCCCGTACACATGATGAAAAAGGTTATAGCAGGTGAAAAGTTCAGAGATTGTCTCAAATCTCTGAACATGACTAATATCTAAGAAACATCTCAGCTCTTGCTTCATCTTTTTGTCTAAAATGGTGAAAGAGAAAGCAAGATGGGTTATTTATTTTTGTACTCAAATAAATGTTTGCTTATGTATTCTTTGAATTCACACTCAGAGGAATCTAACATGCGTTGTCTTGCATGTTAGATTGAGTTGCTTGTCCAGATTCTGGTAGCAACGGTGAAGCTTCTTAGGAAGATGAGAGAGCTGGAAAGACAAACATCGAACCATTGATATTGATTGTAAATTTCTCTTCCTTTTTATTGATATTTGCTTGAGAGTTGGGATCTGTTCTCCTTCTTGTCAACATGTATTGAAAAAAAAGGAAGGCGCAAAAGAAAATCGAGAGAAAGGTTCATCTCCAGAGGAACTTCTGATCTCTGTTCCAAGTCAAGACAGAGAGAGTAAAGCAGTATCAACGAGTTTGGTCGAAACGACAAAATGGCTGCACAGGTGGAAATTGTGAAGTGTGCAGCCCATTTCGCTGGTCTAATAAGCAGATGGGCTTAGTCTTGATTTTGTTCTTCGGCCAATGAAGAATGGTATTGGAGTGGGCTCATGCGCAGTAGATTATTGGGCCAAGATCAGATAAAGGCCCATTGACTTTCTGATTGTTGAGTCAATAGATGTTAGTTGACTCAACTATTTAGCTTAAATAGCCTTCATCTTCTTCGCCATTGATGATCGTCATTGTTGTAATCACAAACATGTAAAGGAAAATCAGAGAGTTAGTGGATTCCAGATCAACAATCGAAAGAGACGTATCCAAAGTTTTTTTTGGACAACTCTATAAACCTCTTGTGTTCTTATGTTCTTTTTCAATCCTCAAATCGATCTAACCACAAACAAGATTCAAGCATGAGATCGCATATATAGTTGATTAAATTCAATTCTTCAGATCAATTTGTCTACAGACATTTTAAACATCATTTTGTCAATCATGACATAAAAAAATTATGTTATAGTTTTTATATGATTTTTATTAGAATCTAAAAATAAAATTTCTGTCGTTAATTTAGAGGTGATATATCTAAAAATTTTCCTTTTTGTTAACAATTAGATCAAAATAATCCTAATCCACAACTCAAAATTTAAATCATATCATACATGATTACATGTTTATCTAGAGTTGAACTCTGGTGGAAAATGCTATCACAAATCCAACATAATTTTGTTTGGTGTGATTCTTTATTAAAGATATTGATTTGATACTAGTTTTAGTGACAGAATCAAAAAATTACAGAGTGGAATCATTTTTGGAATTACTATTTTTGTCATTGTGCGTTATTGGTTGATAGTTGATATATACAATATAGGTTGTTGCGTTTTCAAATCGTACCACAGAACAACCAAATCACATGGCATGTCTTAACATCATCAATATTTTCGCCATTACTATCATCATTCTTTGGTCAAATAATTTCTTTCCATTACAAGTTTCCTTCATTGTGAATATTATCTTAGTAAATTATCAAGAGAAACAACTAATAAGTATATATTATATATAATATGACATAATAGATGGATTACAATGAACGCACATGCACCAGAGATCAAGTCCCATCACCTACGAGATTTATGTAGGAATTTTGGCTAATGGGTCGGCCTTTGTGGCCCATATTGATATTGCTGTTGACAAAAAAAAACTACAATAAAAGTATACTTACCTTAATAAAAGTTATTTATTCGGTATTCTAATTTATATTCGATTCTGTGAATGATTTGGAACTCTATTATAAAAGCATCTCCTTTATGTTTTATTAAATCAAAGTTGACTATGACTGCTCTTCGTTTGCTTAACCCTGAATCATAAAATTAGAAAACTTGTGTAAGAAAACAATTAAAAAAAAAAAGTTATCGCATCCATCGTTTTTATCCAAAAAGACTACATGCATTTTTAAGAATACATCAAAATAAATAAAGTACCAACAAAAAGCAAGTTTGGATTACGATGACATATAATGGTTATATATATATATGGATTAAATTATCATTATAAAATGTTCATGCAAGATTTATGTATATAATACTAGATCTGCAGATCCTTAATGGAAAATTGATTGTCGATAAAAACGAAAGATTGGATTAATATGAAGGACCATGATTATATGGGCGGATGTATAACTAATCAGGTATAATTATAATTAATCTTTAAAAGAAGTATAAAATTAGGTCGACCAGTCGCAAGCCAAAACAAAACAAAAAACACTTAATTAGTGATGGGTTTTGATTGATGACAAAGCATCAACTTCTCATGTGTATGATTTTAATTTTACAATAATTTTGAATAATCACAAAGGCATGTGTTTCCAGAAAAATACAAAGCGCAAGAATCATTCAATAAAATTTGTCCAAGTAAACGTCTGCATATGGAACTTTAAAAAAAATGAATTTTTGTTTAAAACCCAACAATACGCTTAATAATCGAACATTTTCTGCATTATTTGTCATATGACTGTTCATATATATTTTTCTATAATAGGTTTATCGAATCCGTGGGTTGGGTATAAGTGCATAACTGATTTCATTATTATTGTCATAATTATTTAAATAAATATAATTAAACAATTATTGTCACTGTTTTACAAATGAGATTAAGAAAAAAATGAATTATTGAGTAATAATGCTTCTTTTGCATTTTGATCTTGCTTTTCTTGTTAATAGAGCGAAACATTTGTTGATCAAATATAGTCATCAGTCGACAAAAGAAAAAGACCAATCACATTTTTTACTCTCTCAACGTTCAAACTTGTATCATACTTCCTTTAGTATTTCAGTCTCAATCATGATGGCTTTTAGTTTTATGTGATGTGAAGCTTAAGGTTGTGTATGTTTTGTAAAGAAATTAGAAGAATTCATATCTGTTAAAAACTTATACCAATTTATGATAGATTTTTCCTGTTATGCCCACGTATTTTTTACGGTTAATTTTTTTTGATAGATGTTAGTTTGGTCAGAAATTTTGTCTATACACAAAAATATCCTTGTATATAACTTATGGCATGTCAGCTTGAAAATAAAAACGAACATGATTCTAAGGCATAGATTAATGTCCTACATTCATCAACTCCACTTGATTACGTACGTACGTTACGTATAGTTCATCTCAAACTATCATATCTTGCACTTACTACATTAGAAGCCATGAGAAGCCTTATGACTCATTATTACACTTTATCCATTTTTATGTCGGTAATTTAGGCTTGGGCATTTTCCCTCAACCTGGACATCTGAACTCAATACGACTTGGAATACAACATCTAAACTAAACCGGACCTAACATAATTATCTAAATGGGTCTTAACTTATTTTACTGTACCTAAAAACACAGATCCAAATCAAAATCGAACCAAGAATTAAATTAATACTTGAATACCCAAAATATATTATACCCAATATGTAAATAAGTATTAAATCAGGAAACCCAAAAATCTAGATACTCAAACCAAATTCAACATGAAAGTGTTCATGCCTCCATAATTTTCACGTCGTTTATGACTGTTTATGAAAAAAAAAAAGATAGATGTTAGACCTTATGAATCTTTCCATTCAAGCAACAAACTGCATTTTCCAATATTTAATTTATTACGAATTTTGTTTAAAAATGTAACTTTATATTAGTGGAATTCATAAAGTATAAACTACGTTTAGCAAAAGGTTAAATCATTATTCCAAGTACGTACGAATCTCCGTTAAAATGCCAGTCATGGGTCGAGAGAGATTAAAAACCAAAAGATCAAAAATAAATTTGTTCATTAATTAAAGACGCACTTATTTACACGACCAAAAAAAAAAAAAGACGCACTTATTTACTAACAAAATTTATGTTGGATCGATAATAAAACAAATGATTATTACAATGTTCAATGATTATTATAATGTTTTATCTATCTTGTATTGTAATATGATTTGTAAATTTACTCTTACAACTTGTATTCATTTTTCACGTGGAATTTTTTAAAAGAAAAAATACTAATATATAATCGTGAACAGAAAAATGCTGATATGAAAAAAAGCGATTGTAACTTCGATTTTTTGGAGTTTTCAAATAAATTTTGGATTTTGGATTGCTATAAAACTTACTTCTTAAGTTAGCAACTTTTAGAAATTAAAAGAGAAAGGAGCTAACTAGATACAAAACTTTCCAAACATTATTGAGCATGTTCTGATGCTTCACTAACCATATTGAAACAGATGGCATAATCACTTTAATTACATAACACACACATCTTATCTAATATTTGTTCTTTCAACTTTTAATATATATTAATTTACTATCATAAATGCTTGGTTACGTCCCAGTCCCACTGCATAATAAAATCATATGAAAAATAAATCAAAATACATTTCTTAATTGTGTCGAACAAAAGAAATTCATTTCCTAACTGATAAACATGTAGACTAAGAATTAAGTCGACCTCTATAATTTTCGCATACCAGAATTCGATTCCACATAGCCGTTTAATCTTTATAAAATATTTTTTTTACGTTTTAAAAGGTGAGTTTGAACTATAAGTTAAATTTTGTTGATCTAATTATCGATAAAAAAATTTACAAAATCAAAAAATCATATTGACTTATCATTTATGAAAATGGAGGTACATATATATGAATTAGTTAACTATATAGAAATTTTAATGACTGTATTTAAGACTATGACATATAAAAAGGAAAGAAGAACGTGAGATGTCTATGTAATAAGAAACCATTGGGGTCATTTTTAGTGGCATAGGAGCATTAGGCTAAGTCGTTATGACTTTGTTAGGTTGATGTTGGAATAATAGATAGAATTTATACCAAATAATAACTCGATCTAATTAATTTGTTTAACTGTTTGTAACTGCTACAGAAGAGTTAAACTACTGTTCTAAAAACCAGAAAAACAATGGGGCTAGTTAAATATTGGTGGGTGTTGCCAGCTCATTTTCTTTAATATCCAACATCGCACACAGTATAAATATTTTAAATACTGCCAAATTTTACTATGGGATTTCGAGCCCATATAATTAAGGGATGTCGATCTATTTTCCCCTAAAGTTTCACGTATAGCACCAGTTCCACCCAAAGTTTAAGGGTAGTGCCAATTCCACCCGATGTAAAAATTGAAGACCTTATTACACCTGTTCAGTTTAATTAAAAACCAAACACAAAAATCATCCCATACCTGATATTAGACCGATTTATATCTAGAGTGGATAATTAGACCCGATTCATAACCTGTATAAATCATCAGATATTAAACCCCCAATTACACAAACGCTAACTTACAATTTTTTGAAATCGTGATATCAAAATTCAAAATCTCTTTGT